>ML849245.1:57092-67962 GCA_009831015.1 Picea engelmannii
CTCATTAATTCTCAACAACCTTATCCCCCCATTAATTCCCCAACAATCTTATCCCCCCATTAATTACTTCACCCACCTTTTAATAATAAAATAGTAAAGACTCATTAATATATTTCAATAATTAATTAAATTAATATTTATCATTCATGATAATTACATAGTTAATTAGGGTTGTTACATTGAGTTATTATTCATTAGATCAATCCACTTTTGTGGATTGATCATGTCGGGCATTGTAATTGACCAAATCCCCTTTTTTGGATTGTTCAAACCCTAAATATATTATGCAAATTGAGAAGTCGACCCCCAGGATAATTAAAGTGGTTTTAACCACTAAGAAGACAAGTCGGCCCTGCCCAGTGAAGAGATACCTTTCCAGCACATGTCATCTTGTATAAATAAAGGAAGCCAACACCTCATTTACTTACTCACTCATTTTCTCACTCGGTGCACATGTTTGGTAGTTGCAGTTGGGAGAAGAAGGAAGAGAGAGATGCATTGATCGGTGGAGGATATTCTCTAGTGTTTGGTTTATTGTCTTGGCATTGTATTGGCTATCTATATTAAGGAAGTTTTTGTTGGGTTTTCTCCCCCATGGGGATTTCCCAACATAAATTTTGTGTATCTTGTGATTGTGTTTCTCTCATTGATCCTATATATGCTATGGTTATCTAGTAAATTTAAAAGAAACCTAATAATAGCTTAAACCTTAACAATATTATTGCCAATGCATACCATTTCCATGCAATGGTATGCAATAGTATTGGTATTGGTATGCAATGGTATTGGTATTGGTATGCAATGTGATGCAGGAGCATCGTCAGCAAGTACATGTTGCAGGACAGCTCAACGCCTTAGAGCCAATCCAGAGTCTCGAACGTTAGCCAATACTGCAAATCTTTTGAAGCGATAGAAAACAAAAGAGGAAAGATCACAGGCATGGAGAAAAAATGAGAATGCGTGACTTGGGAGCTTAACCCTAGTCTCAATGTAACTGCAATTAGATAGCAGTTAGTTTGTTTCTTTTGTATAAATAGAGATTTTGTACGCCCAAAAGAAGGGTTACGAGAATTATGAGCAAGTAGGAATTTTTGAATAGTAGTTGTTGCTTTGATTTTAGCTATAACCATTTTCTTGATTTTGAATGAAGATAACAGAAGAAAATTGATCCAATGTATGGTGTGAATATTGTTTACAATTTCTCTGTTGTTGTCATTAATCTTTTCAAGAATGAATGAATATTGCTACAAGTGCATGTAGCTTTGAAATGCTTGTATAAATTTTAAAATTGTTTTTCTTCGTGAGCCGGTGCAAGGTGTGCACACAGTCCACAAGGAGTGCATTAACAGGGTCTGTTTCGACTCATAAATCTCAGGAGAAATAGTGTAAGAATCCCTTTGCAAGGAGTGCAAAGTGACTGCTGCAAGAACTACACAATCGTCGTAAGAACTCAAATCTGTGTAAAGTTTTTTTGCAAAGAGTGCATAGGCTTGGAATTTGATGAAGATTCGAAGTGACTCCGTAAAGAAGTTGAAGGACGAGGGAAAAGGAATGTCAGGAGAGCGAGAAAGAATTATTTTCAAGAATCTTTGGATCTGAGTTTGACGAATTTCCCAGTAAAGAAAGAAGTGCTTGGGAGATCAAAATCTTTGAGGAGATCAAGATCAGGAGGGGTATCACTTTCCAAGAAGTTCGAACGAGATCCAAGAAGCAGAATTGCATGAAGGATAAAGGTTGAAGCCTTTAAATATTTTGAAAAATATTCTAAGTTAGAAGAAACCATAAGCTCAAGGGAAAAGATTTGCATCATCCGATCAACGTCCAGACAATGAGGAGGAATGCAAAGGAAAATATCTCAACCATCTAATCTAAGTGCAAATAAAATATCTCAGTCGTTTGATCTGAGATCCAAAGAAAGGATCTTAGCGATCTAATCTGCGCGCAAAAGGATCGTAGTCGTCCGATCAAGGTAAAGTGCACTAACCTTAAAGCTTTGAAAGTGTACAGGAGAATCAGACTTATGAAAATCCAAAATCATCATATCAGTCTATTTTCAAGGAGGATATGTGGCAAGAGATCATCATTTCGCTGACTTGTAGAGTGGAAAGGGTCAAAGAGAAGAGTTATGAGGATTCGCGAAGTGGGAACTTGCAAAAATATCACAGTTGTTGATCATTTCGAAATCATCGAGACCATCCATCGTCCAGGAGAACACGTGGCGAGAGATCAGAATTTCATTGACTCGTGACTTAAAGAATTCAAAGGTAGAGTTATAATAACTCGTGAAACATAAAATCGTTATTTGATCACAGCTGTTGATCGAAGGAGGGAGCTGAATCATAGATCTGGTCTTGTCGGGAGTTCGTGACTCGAGAAATCAGAGGTAAGAGTTCTAAGAACTCACAAAATGCGAAATCACAATTTAATCTGAGTCGTCAGATCGAGGAGATATCTAGACCGTTGATTGTCCAGGGATACGATTCATAAAGTGCAAAATCGCGAAACACAAAATTGCAAAGTGCTCGAAAGATTGGCCCATGGTCATAGCGAAGGGTCACATCGGTGAAGGGGAATAGAGGGGCTAGCATGCACTAGGCTCCTGTCAAGATTTCAGAAGTTGGGAGAGTCGGAGTGACTCGCATGCGAAGCCCCGATACACAAAGTCGCGACACGCCTTTCTATTAGGAGACTCATCACAGCCTTAGCCACATAAAGAGAGGGGCTTAACCAGGAGAGTTAGCACCTAAATACGTTGAAGCTTAAAGGCGATAAGGAGAAGGCCACGAATTCCATACAACGTTCGCTTTAAGGGAAAGAAGGTCTATTAAGTGGAATTGAGGTTCTTGAGGGGCCGAAGAGTGAGTGAGACTCAGCTCATTGATCGATCCTAGACCGGGAGGTCGTGCAGCCCTTAGGATAGAAGGGGGATCTCCATCAAGTGGTATCAGAGATGATTTTCATTTGTAGATTTCAGGCAAAGGAGATAAAGGAGATAAAGGAGACAAAATAAATCAACGTTGTACTCTGTGTGTGAGATACAGTCAACAAAATGTCACCGAGGAGACGAGGGGAGCCACCTTTAGCCAATCATGTTTTAGAAAGAGAGATGCAAGAAATTTGTGCAAGGTTGGAAGCGATGAAAGTAGTGCAGAGAAGAGCACCTGATGTTGGAGACGTCAGCGATGCAGAGATTGAAGATGTGGAAGCTGAAGAAGATACAGGGGAACACGTTGCCAAAGAATGCTTGCTAAGAGTAGTTGTTAGATTGGGAGCTAGAGCCAAGATAGAGGTCCCGATGTATGAAGGCAATTTGGATGCTGAAGAACTATTGGATTGGATAAGGTCCATGGAAAAATATTTCGATTATGAAGATTTCGATGGGGAGAAAAGAGTGAGACATGTTGTCACTAGGCTTAAAGGACACGCAACACTATGGTGGGATGAACTACAGGCTGAGAGGTGAAGTAGAGGGAAATAGAATATAAAGAATTGGGATAGAATGGTAGCCAAGTTGAAGGCTAAATTCATGCCCAATGATTATCAGAACAATCTGTTCAGGAAGTTACAGAACTTGAGACAGAAGGGTATGACAGTCAAAGAATACACAGAGAATTTCTACAATCTGAACATCAGAGTTGGACAAAGAGAGAAGGACAAAGAAAAAGTTGTCAGGTATATGAATGGCCTGAGGTATGAAATCTAGGATGATCTCAGCATGATGTCGGTAAGGACAGTGGAGGAATCTTATCCATTTGCGCTGAAGGCAGAAGAGAAGTTGGCCAGAAAATAAAGACAACGAGGTAGAGGTAAAATATCAGCCCCGAACAAAGGCAAGGGAGTTTCCCATGACAAGGCGCATAATTCCAAAGACGAGGCTAAAACTCCATACAGTCACTCAGAAAGAGGAGGAATTTCCTGAGCAATACAAGGTGGTGGAAGAAACTCTTCTAGAGGAAGAGGAAGAGGAGTAATAAGATGTTATGCCTATGGAAAGGTAGGGAACATGTCTTGGGAATGCCCCAAGAAAAAGAAAGGAGGAGAAGCTCACTTTTAAGAAGCACAAAGAGGGAATGTTGAAGCAAAGGGAGTAGAGGATGGAACATCCCTTATGATGAGAAAGTTTCTCTTAAAACCAAAGGCAGAAGTTAAAAAGCTAGTACAGAGGAACAGTCTATTCAGGATAGCGTGCAAGAGTAAAGATAGAGTATGCAAGGTGAAAATTGACAGTGGGAGAACTAATAACTTAGTATCCATGAAGATGGTGGAGAAATTGGAGCTGGAGACAACTGCAACACCCAGAGCCATATAAAGTCTTATGGTTGCATAAAGTACACCAGGTAATGGTTACTAAACAATGTTTGGTTGAATTTAAGATAGGAGGATATAGAGATGAAATTATGTGTGATGTAATTGTCATGGATGTATGCCATTTTTTTGGGGAATAACATGGCAGTTTGACAGGAATGTCATTCATGATAGGAGGAAGAATGCATACACCTTGGAGAAGAATGGTAGGACAAACATGTTGTTGCCAATAGAGGAGAAGAAATTGAAAGGGCAAGCCAACACAAGCATACTTCTCATGAGTGGGAAGGAACTACGGAAAGAAGTTAAGAAAGAACAAGAGATGCATTTTTTTGTGGTGAGGAAACCCAGATTCAACCTTACTAGTACTTTGATGGATGATTTGTATGAAGAAGTTCATGAATTGTTGGAAACATTTTGCGACATAGTGGTGGATGAGTTGCCTAACTCATTACCACCCATCAAAAGTATCAGCCATCATATTGATTTGATACCAGGATAAAGTATGCCAAACAAAGAGGCATACATACTGACACCTCGAGAGAATGAGGAGGTAAAGAACCAAGTCCAGGAGTTGTTAGACAAGGGTTTGGTCAGAGAGAGATTGAGTCCATGCGCAATGCCAACTGTGTTGAGTCCAAAGAAATATGGAGGATGGAGAATGTGTACAGACTCAAGAGCCATCAACAAGATCACTATCAGGTATAGATTCCCTTTTCCAAGAATAGATTATTTGATGGTCTATTTAAGTGGGGAAAATTTATTTTCTAATATAGATTTGAAAAGTGGATATCACCATATCAAAATGAGAGAAGGTGATGAGTGGAAGACAACCTTTAAGACAAATGAAGTTTTGTATGAGTGTCTTGTTATTCCATTTGTCTTAACCAATTCCCTGAGCACTTTTGTTAAGAACCTGAATAGATCTACAAATATAATCACCACAAATAATGAATACACAATAGATCCACAAAGCAATATAGAAGAAACCACACTTTATTATATCAAAACCCTTGAGGTAGGTAAACACCATACAATGGATCCTATTATGGAAATGATCCTCTCCTGTTCACTTGCCTCTTCGAGGGGGCATCCTCCTATTGAGCTACCGTTCCAAATACAATACTTCTCTTCATGTCTCATTACATTTCTTGAACCCCTTTATATAGTGCTACCATCACCTAAGAACATTCATAAGGAGGAATCTTCTAGAAGTAGAACCTTCTAAGAAGTCCTCTTACATTTATTATATCTAATTACCCATTTATTATATCTAACTACCATAGTGGGCCTTATTTAATAATATAGTGGACCTAGTCCACCTTACATTGAATGACCTCCACTATTATCACTATGAGCCCTCTGGGCCCCCCCACTACCTCTCTAGCTACCTTACAACTTTTATGAGGTTGATGAATGAAATACTAAAACATTTCATTGGCAAGTTTGTGGTGGTGTATCTAGATGATATATTGATCTTTAGCAAGACTAAGGAGGAGAATTTAAGGCACCTGACACTGGTGATGAGGAGACTACAGCAGGAGAAGTTGTTGATAAACCTTAAGAAGTCCTCTTTTATCAAGACAAAACTCATTTACTTGGGTTTTGTGATCTCTTCAAATGAACTAAAGATGGATCCGGAGAAGTTAAGAGCGATCAAAGAATGGCCATCGCCAAGGAGCATGTTTGAGGTAAGAAGCTTCCATGGATTAGCAAATTTCTATAGGAATTTCATCAGAGATTTTAGTGGAATTTGTGCACCAATGATGGATACAGTGAAGAAGAGACACATGTCTTTTAAATGGATAGAGGAGGTCGAGAAGAGCTTCAATACACTGAAGGAGAAAGTAACGGAGTGACCAATTCCGGTCTTGCCAAATTTTGAGAATATGTTTCAGGTAAGGTGTGATGCAAGTGCCATTGTGATTGGAGGAGTTTTGAGCCAGGACAATAGACCTTTTTATTACTTCAACGAGAAGCTGAATGAGACTAAGAGAAAATACTCCACCTATGACAAAGCGTTTTATGCCATAATCCAAGCCCTGAAGAAATGGAGACATTACCTTTTCCCACAAGAATTTTTCTTCTATAGCGATAGCCAAGCTTTACAATTCATAACCAGACAGGAAAAAATGAATCAGAGGCATGCGAAGTGGATTGAGTATATGCAGAATTTTAATTTTGTCATAAAACATATTGTTGGGAATGCTAACAAAGTTGTTGATTCATTGAGAATGAGGTGTTTGACTATGTAGGAATTTCAGGTAAATACCTTAGGGTTTGAACACCTTGAGGAAATGTAAAGTCATGATCCAGAATCCAAGGAAGCATACAAAGCATGTGTGAATCTTGTGCTCATAGATAGGAGACATTGGAAAAAGTATATGATTCAAGAGGGATTGTTGTTCAAGGGAAATAAATTGTGCATACCAAAATAATCAATGAGGGATAATCTTTTGAAGGAAAAACATAGTGGAGGATTGGATGGAAATTTCGGCTATGATAAGACATTTGCACAGTTGAGAAGTTCATACTGTTGGCTAGGTATGAGAACAGATGTAATAAAATTCTTGAATAGATGTAGAATATGCCAACATGCAAAAGGTAAAAGACAGAACACTGGAGTGTATCAACCATTTCCCATACCAGAGAGGCCTTGGGATGCAATAAGCATGGATTTTGTGTTGGGACTGCCAAGAACACAAAGAGGATGTGATTCCATATTTGTGGTGGTAGATAGATTTAAAAAATGGCACACTTTATACCATGTCATAAGACTAGTGATGCAACACATGTTGCAAACCTGTTTTTCAAGGAAGTTGTGAGACTTCGCGGCCTACCCAGAAGCATTGTCTCAGACAGAGACACGAAATTTGTTGGTCATTTTTGGAGAACAGTGTCGAAGAAGTTGGGGACAAATTTGTCCTTTAGCTCAGCTTATCACCCTCAGACATATGGGCAGACTGAGGTGGTAAACAAAAGTTTGGGAAACTTATTGAGGAGTCTAGTCATTGAGCACCATAATCAATGGGCTCAGATTCTAACAAAAGAAAAATTTTCATACAACGAATCACCAAATAGGAGCACTAGGAAGAGCCCATTCCAAATATTGTATGGAATGAAACCCAGGGGAGTACCTGAGTTGAGAGACTTGGAACAGAGTGAGATCAGAAGCTCTGGAGTAGAATATTTTGTTGCAGAAATGTAGAAGCTCCATAGCCAGATCAGGGGGCAGTTGCAGAATTCTAGCCAAGAGTACAAACGCAGAGCTGATCAACATCGCAGAGAAGTCCAATTTGAAATAGGAGATCAGGTTCTATCACATCTCAGGAAGGAAAGGTTCCATAGGGGGACATATAACAAGCTAAAGATGAAGAAGATAGGACCATGTAAGATCTTGAGGAAGTTTGATGCAAATTCCTATGAGATTGAGATGTCAGATGATGTGGGCATATTGCCCATATTAAACATCTTAGACCTATATCCTTACAGGAAGGATGACACAGAGGGATCAGCAGATCAAAGGAATATTCAATGGGAGAAACAAATGCCTATAGCAGAAAAACCACAGATGGAAAAGATCGTTGATTAGAGGATTGGTAAGAATACCAAGAGGAAGACCTATTTTGAATATCTAGTCAAGTGGAAGGGACAGTTGATAGAAGATGCCAGTTGGGAAAGTGAAGATGATATCCAGAAGCATGGAAAGTCAATACAGAAGCTCATGGACAGGAGTCCATGAATTTTTGTCCAGGGGGAGTATGATGTAGGAGCATCGTCAGCAAGTACACGTGGTAGGAAAACTCAGCACCTGAGAGCCAATCCGGAGTCTCGAACGTTATCCAGTACTGCAAATATTTTGAAGCGATAGAAAACAAAAGAAGAAAGATCACACACGTGGAGACAAAATGAGCACGGGTGACTTGGGACCTTAACCCTATTCTCAATGTAACCGCAATTAGATAACATTTAGTTTGTTTCTTTTGTATAAAGAGAGATTTCGTACGCCCAAAAGAAGCGTTACGAGAATTATCAGCAAGTAGGAATTTGTGAACAATAGTTGTTGCTTTGATTTTAGCTGTAACCATTTTCTTGATTTTGAATGAAGATAACATAGGAAAATTGATCCAATGTATGGTGTGAATATTGTTTACAATTTCCCTGTTGTTGTCCTTAATCTTTTCAAGAATGAATGAATCTTGCTATGAGTGCATGTAGCTTTGAAATTCTTGTATAAATTTTAAAATCACTTTTCTTTGTGATCCAGTGCAAGGTGTGCACACAGTCTGCAAGGAGTGTGTTGACAGGGTATGTTTCGACTCGTAAATCTCAGGAGAAATAGTGTAAGATTCCCTTTGCAAGGAGTGCAGACTGATTGCTGCAAGAAGTGAAAAGTCGTCGCAAGAACTCAAATCTGTGTAAAGGTCTGTTGAAAAGAGTGCACATGTCTAGAATTCAATGAAGAGTCGAAGCGACCCCATAAAGAAGTCAAAGGACGAGGGCAGAGGAATGCCAGGAGGGCGAGAAATAATTCTTTTCAAGAATCTTTGGATCTGAGTTTGATGAATTTCCCAGAAAAGAAAGAAGTGCTTGGGAGATCAAAATCTTTGAGGAGATCAAGCTTAGGAGGGGTAGAACTTTCCAATAAGTGCAAATGAGATCCAATAATCAGACTCGCAGGAAGGATAAAGGTTGAAGCCTTTAAATTTTTCGAAAAATCTTCTAAGTTAGAAGAAAGCGTAAGCTCAAGGGAAAAGATATGGATCGTCTGATCAACGTCCAAACAACGAGGAGTGAGTGAAAAGGAAAATATCTCAGTCGTCTAATCTAAGCACAAAGAAAAGATCTCAGTCATTCAATCTAAGAGCCATACAAAGGATCTTAGCCATCTGATCTGCACGCAAAAGGATCATATCTGTTCGATCAAGGTAAAGTGCACTAACCTTAAAGCTTTGAAAGTATACAGGAGAATCATACTTACGAAACTCCGAAATAATCAGAGCCATCTATTTTCAAGGAGGACACCTGGCAAGACATCAGCATTTCGTTGACTCGCAAAGTGGAAAGGTCAAAGAGAAGAGTTGTGAGGATTCGCGAAGTGCGAACTCGCGAAAAGATCACAGTTGTTGATCGTTCTGAAATCATCGAGAGCATCCATCTTCAAGGAGGACACGTGGAAAGAGATCAACATTTCATTGACTTGTGACTTAAATAAGTCAAAGGCAGAGTTACAAGAACTCGTGAAATGCGAAATCATGATTTGATCACAGTCGTAGATTGAAAGAGGGAGTTGAACCATAGATCTGGTCTTTTCGGGAGTTCATGACTCGGGAAATTCGAGGTAAGAATCTCGAGAACTCGTAAAACGTGAAATCACGATTTGATATGAGCCATTGGATCGAGGAGAGATCTGGACCATTTATTGTCCATTGAGATGATTCACAAAGTGCGAACTCACGAAACGTGAAATCACGAAGTGCTCGAAAGATTGGCCAATGGTCATAGCGAAGGGTCACATCGATGAAGGGGCATAGAGGGGATAGCATGTTCTAGGATCCTGTCAGGATTTTAGAAGTCAGGAGAGTCAGAGTAACTTGCATGCGAAGGCCTAATATGCGAATCCGTGACGTGCCTTTCGATTAGGCGACTGGTCATAGCCTTGGCCACATAAAGGGATGGGCTTAACCAGGAGAGCTAGCGCCTAAATATGCTGAAGCTTAAAGTCTTTAAGGATAAGACCAAGGGTTCCATACAACCTGTGCTTTAAGGGAAAGAGGCATATTAAGTGGAATTGAGGTTCTTGAGGGGCCGAAGAGTTAGTGAGACTTAGTTCCTTGATCGATCCTAGACTGGGAGGTCACGTAGCCCTTAGGATAGAAGGGGGGTCTGCATCACAATGGTATTGGTATGGTATTGGTATTGGTATGGTATGGTATGGTATGGTATGGTATTGGTATTGGTTTTGATATTTGTATGGTATAGTATGGTATTGGTATTGGTATGGTAGAATATGGAATGGTATGGTATGGTATGGTATAGTATGGTATTGGTATGGTATTGTTATTGGTATTATATTGGTATGGTATTGGTATTGGTATGGTATTGATATGGTATTGGTGATGGGCATGGTGGGCATATTGGTGATGGGCATGTTGGTATGGTATTGGTATTGATATTTTTCTAGTATTGGTATGGTATTGGTATGCATATCATTGTCAATTCATACCATTTCCATGCAATGGTATGCAATGGTATGGTATTGGTATCAGTGATGGCAATGCATATTGGTATTGGTGTTGGTATTGGCAATGAAATGGTATTGATATTGGTATTGGAAATGGTATTGGTATTGGTATGGTATGGTATGGTAATGGTATTGGTATGGTATGGTATTGGTATGCATATCATTTCCATGCAATGGTATGGTATTGGTATCGGTAATGGAAATGCATATTGGTATTGGAAATGGTATTTCTATTGGTATGGTATGGTATGGTATGGTATGGTATTGGTATTGGTAGTGGTATGGTATGGTATTGGTATGGTATTGGTATGCATATCATTG
>ML849246.1:18349-36814 GCA_009831015.1 Picea engelmannii
AGAGCCAAGACATTCTCAGGGAATTGAAGGATCATTTACAGAGGGCACAAAACCAGCAAAAGGTCCAAGCAGACAAGCACAGAGTTGATCATACCTTTGAGGTTGGTGATTTAGTCTATTTGAGGTTGCAACCATACAGGCAGACCTCCATTAAAAGAAGCAGAGCGGAGAAACTGCAGCCACGTTTCTTTGGACCTTACAGAGTCAGCAAGAGGATAGGGGCAGTAGCTTATGCGTTGAAGCTTCCACAGGGTAGCAAAATTCACAACGTCTTCCATGTCTCATGCCTTAAGAAATCCCTCGGTCAACACATCAAGCCTATTGAGGCATTACCTCCCATGGATGAGGAGGGACAACTTGTTTTGATTCCAGAGGAGGTGATAGAAGTCAGAGAGAAGAGGCTCTGAAACTGAAGCATCAAGGAGTATCTGATCAAGGGGAAGGATTTACCCATTGAGGATGCCACTTGGGAGCCGGAGCACGTAGTTAGAGAAGCAGGTTTGGAATTGCTTGAGGACAAGCAATTTCACGCAGGGGAGACTGTAATGTCCCCCACCTCTTAGAGAGGTGATGAGGAGACTCGGTGGCCTAGGCACCCCCACTAGGTCATAGTCTCACACTGAGGGGGGGAAAAGTCAAGAAGTTAAAAGTTATATTTTTAAGTTGACTTAAGAAAGGAAAAGGATAAAGGAGTAAAAGATAATTCAACAGAAGAATAGAAGATTAACCCTAGAAGTTAACCTAACTCAACAGAGAATTAGAAGGAAAAGTATAAGTAAGAGGTTGGGGTGCACCTATTACTCATTCTGGTTTTGGATTAGCATTTGCTATTGCTCTTGAGCATTCAGTTTGGGGGTTTGTTGTACAAACCCTTGTGAGCAACTCAGTGGTGAAATATCCACTCACCTTGTTCCGCAGCTTGGTCTCAGGGATGAAAGACTCCTCCACACCATTCTAGTCTCAGCCCATCTCCATCTAACGCTTCAGAAGGTAGTAGGCCATACTGTTCTTGTGTTTCCAGCAAGGGTGCACCATCATCTAGAGGGAGGTTCGATCTAGCTTATCCTGAGGGCCTGGGGCCATTACGACAGTTGGGTTTTGTTTGTAGGGGCAGGACCATCAGTTTGAAGGCTTTTCAGGAGGGTTATCATCATTCTACATTTGTCTGCATCTTGGGACGTCTTGGAGCCATAAGGGATGTCCTGTGATTCAGTAAAACTCAGATCTAGGGAGATCTGCTTGAGATCTAAGTCCGAAACTTCTCCCACGGGATTCTCATAGCCCGATCTATATTCTTGGAGAGTTTCAAAGCATTTGGAGGCCTCCTTCATCGGGGCCGAACCAGTTAGGGTTTCAGTCATCCAGTGGGGCACACCATTCAGGGAGGAATTCAGATCTACGGGGTTTGAGAGTGAATTTGGGAATTTGGACATCTGGGTTGTCCTTACAGTTGCTCGATCTATCATTTGACATATTTCTCGAGATGATTGAACACTTTTGGTAGCAGGGCAGAATTATTGAGGGCTTCAGCATTCTAGCAAGATGTGGCACTTTTCATCTTGAAGGTTGAGCATTAGTAAGCCTCAGATCTGCTTGATTCAGTCTTCATTGTATAACCAGCCTTTGGAGGTTTATTTTGTATTGTCGGGAGCATTTTGTAGCAGCTCATATCTATTGCTTGTACGGTCATCTAAGGTTTATGCCAGATCGGCCATCTATTGTATTGATCTTACATTGCTCATAATAAAAAGGTCAGATCTTTGCTTGTGCTTCTACATCTTGAATATATTGTAATCTCCATGTGTTGATGAATCTTGTATAAATTAGTAGTAGTTAGTGATTTCAAGAAAGAATTTGGCTTGGAATCATTACAGATTTGGACTCACACAGGAATGAGTGAAATTTTGTAAGAATTTGCTTCTTGTTTTGCCTCGGCACAACCATTTAAATACAAATCCTTTTCAGTTCCTTTTTAATAAAAAAAAATATTGCATAAAATTCAATCAAACGATACTCCTTTCAAAGTTTAATTATTAATAAAAAATCTTAACATAACACGTTAAGCCTAAATTTTGCGTTTAAATTTTCTGTTCTCACTCATCTTGTTTATACTGTTTTTAATCTCAATTGTTTTCCTCCCGGTAACCCTGGCCTCTCTTTTTCTTTTCTTTTCATCTTTTATTATTAATCCTTTACCTTAGATCCCTTACTTTTAGCCTTATATTATTTCTCAATTATAATGTTAATTAATTTTTAATCACTATCATAATAGCTATCTTTTTTCAATTTTTGATTAGTCACCTTTTCAATTGATTTTCACTTTGTTTCTTCAAGGTTGATGTTATTTTTTTCATCCTATTTATTTCCTTTCCTTGAGCTCAATATTATTTCTCAATTATAATGTTAATTAATTTTTAATCACTATCATAATGGTTATCTTTTATCAATTTTTGATTAGTCACCTTTTCAATTGACTTACCTTTTCAATTGACTTTCACTTGTTTTTTGAAAGTTCATCTCTTTTTTTTCATCCTATTTATTTCTTTTCCTTGAACTCTTTTCCCATACTGAAGCTCACTTGCCCCTGATATTGAGTAGAGTATCCACTCGAAACATTGAACGTTTGAAAAACTTTTTAAAGCTCAAATAACAACAATATCCATCCCAACTTGATGTATAAAGCCCCCCCCAAAAAAAAAGAAGTTATACAAATTTTTCCATTCTTACAAAAAAATTCAATGGCTGGTTTTGATTTTTTTCTCTTAAAGATTTATAGTCACACGTCTCTCAGCACCTACCTAAAAAAAATGAGACGTCCGGGGCCATAACTAATAACATGTGGATGTTAAGGCCAACCTCGATTAAGAATATTCAAAAATATCCAGATACAATGACATATAATAACCAAAAACCACAAAGGCCAGAATGCAACACGTAGCAAACATATAGACAGATCAGTCTTTTGGTCCCACGTTTTACATTGATGCAATTCCCATAGAAGAATAAACCCTAGCTGATAGGACCTGTATTATGAAATTTCGGTCCCGGTAAAATACTTTGGTTTCTCTGATGTGATATAATTAGGGAGCATGCAAGACATAGTGCAGAAAATGGCAGATATAGCACGCCGATGACACCATGACAACGAAAACACGTGCCTCTGATCCTCATCATTATAACCTTCATCCTAGGTTTGATATATGTAGTGATCATAATTGTCCATGCATATAATCTAATCATAAAGCATATATATTACCATAATTTTGATAATTTGATATTTGCATATAGAAGCATGCTGAGCGAATTTGATCAAGCATATAATCTACGCCTTTAAGCCCAGTAATCTGATAAAATTCAATACGTGCATATAATCCGATCATAAAGCATATACATTGCCATAACTTTGATAATTTAATATTTGCATATAGAAGCATGCTATACAGAATTTGATAAAGCATATAATCTAAACCTTTAAACCCACCAATCTGATAAAGTTCAATCGGTGCAAAAGTGTACTGGACCAGAAATGATAATCCATTATAAAACTATCAACCCACCCATTTGGTTAACTAAGCAATAAATCAAGCAGCTAAAATTTGCATTCCCCAGTTAATACATTGTGAGTAGGTCCTTCCTTCAGCAAGAAAAAAGAATAGAGAGAAAAAAACAGAATTCATTATTGATCTTAATTTAAGACAGTAATACAACTTGCTCTCTCAAGACAGGATGCACTTAAATCAACCTAATGAAATCTATAGCAAGGCCAGATCATAATGCCAAATCCAAAACTTCAAAAAATATAATTAAAACCAATAGCTTTCTCATATTCGACAATTTACATGTGTTTAGGGCAGCATCATCGTACTTACTGATGCATTGTACACCAAAAGCTCAATCATCTCGCAGATACTCGTCAAAGCACTATTAATTACAGTGCCCCAATGCACTATTCCTTGATTTCAGATAATCCCTGTGCAAGATGACAAGTGTTTCCCAAAAAGACAGCCCAAATTTAACCCCCAAGGAGTCTCTTAATACCAGCTTTCTGCTCGGAAGTTAATCTTGATGGAAATTTAATATCAAATTTAATCCGCAGGTTTCCCCTCTTTCCTTGATCCTTTGTTATAGGCATTCCCTCCTTTGGGACAACCTTTTCATACCCTGGACTTATAACATCTGTTATAGGAATGTTAAGATTCCTACCATCAAGAGTGAGTAAATTAACAGTGAATCCAGAAAGAGCTTCAGCGAGGGATATTTTCTGTGTTACTAGTAGATCATTGCCATCTCTCTTGTAGACTTCATGAGGCTTCTCATCAATAACAAAGACGAGGTCTGCTGGAAGAACATTGGGCTGCTCGTTTCCTTTTTCAGGAAATGTAATCTTTGTCCCTTTTTTCCAGCCAGGCTTAACCTCGATAGGTAAAATTTCCTCAACAGACATAGCTTTGCTGTGAGTGAGAGAAAAAGCAAAGTTAGAAATCCCATAATAATGATCATTTTTCACAGATAAAAACACCCATTTGTAGGTAATCAATGAATGTGGGGCTATGCACTGGACCGGAGTTGCACTCAGAAACCCAACATTGTAAAGTATACCATTCAGGAACACATTAAGAGAACTGACTGAAATAAAATGCTTGTTGTAAGGAGACAGCACTAAAACCATAGTTTATGCCTACCCCACGATAACCATTGTTTCAATTGTTCCCAAACATGCAAAAATGATTGATCCTGTATCATCTACAACTATGCTAGATGACATAAAAGCATTGATTGATCCTATATGCCATATGCCACAGGCCATCTAATTCAAACAGCATAGGAATTATAAAATACAGACACAGTGACAATAGAAATTTAGAAGGGCATACCAGAAATACAAACACTGTGAACAAGTTAACGAGTTAATAAAAAATGCAGCCTTCGAATAGACCAGTTATTAGCAGAACATTATCAACTATGGTGTATATGTGAAACAATGAGGCATCCATTTAGACATCACTTCCACAAAGTAGACAAAGTTCATGGATATAATTAACTTAAATGAGATTTTTAACTTTATCACTGTAATAAATTTAAATAAGATTTTTAACTTTATCACTAAACAAATTTCAATGAGCTTAGACGGTTGCATTGTGTAAACTCTTTTATTTCTAAAAAATGCATAATATTATCATTTTGAAACAAGATAAATGTACATCAAGAATGATACATGATTGAACCAAAGGGCAGTCACACAAATTTCCCCTCCCAACATAAGCAAAGAAATCTAGTAGGTTATGAGCTCAAGAGTATCTACAGCTTTCCTAAAAGTAACGATCCTGGCTGAGATCTTGTTATCATGCAAACCTGCACAAGCAAACTTGCTCAACAACTATAGGAAAACCAACCCTTGTCACAGTTGGAAGGCCTCTCCATTAAGACTAATACTAATCCAATCTCAAAGAGGTGTCCCTAGTGAATGTATGTTGTTATCAAACTAAGATTTCTGCACATATTCCAAAACAATCAGCACACTAGAAACTCACTCTCAGCTGTCCGAAAACAGTCAAGAGTGAGGGTAAATTCAAATGATAGTTTTAAACGGTTGAAATCAGATTCGAGAGATGTTCATAACAACAAACGTAAATGATTACTGCATGAAAGATAGTGCGCTTTAAATAAAGAAAATTCAAAGTAAATGCACAAAAACCACGCTACACAATGAAAACAATTAGATCACACAACCGTGCTTTAAATAAAGAAAATTCAAAGTAAATGCACAAAAACCACGCTACACAATGAAAACAATTAGATCAACACAACCAAAAGATTTAGAGAGTTAAAACAAAGCATAACAGCGCCAATTTGTTATCACACAAATCTGCACTGGCAAACCTGTCTAATAATTATAGACAACCAACCTTGTCACTGTTGGAGGCCTCTCCATTCAGAGTGGTGCTTTTCCAATCTCAGGGGGGTGTCCCTAGGGGTTGTATGTCATTATCAAACTAATATTTCTGCATAAAACTCCAATTGATTATGTGATGTCCTCATTGCTCTGTGATTGGAGATGACTTTTAGGGACTGGGTCAGCATGATCAGGGGGGTAGTTTAACATTACCAGTGAATTCAGAGAGTTTAGATGGGTTATATGGTGCCCAGTCAGGCTCGCTCATCATCTTTCATCATCGGGATCACTCTTGTGCAGTCAGTTTCGGTTCTGGAGCATTTCGACTATTCCCGTAATTTTGGAAGTATTATTGAGCATAATTTAATTAATCTCACCAAGAGTGTTATTTTAATCAAATTACCGGAAATGATACCTTAGTGTAATAGCTCGTTGGAACCAAGGATAAAGAGCTCTAAAGGTTGGAGTGATGAAAAGTGACTTACAATAGCCGAATATGTTTGTAAAGTCAAATAAATCACTTTTTGGAGTTAAAAAACTTAATAAATTAATTAAGTGATTTTAGAAGAAAAAATCAAGTTAAATTAAAAAGTCACTTGAAGGGAAAAAAGAACAAAGGGTATAAAAGTACAATGAGAGCTCATTTTTTCATTATGTTGATGAGTGATTGATTTGGTTTGGAGAACTCTTGAAGCCTTTGGGGGTTTGGAGTAAACCCTAGTTTGGATTGGTTTCGGTGGTGAAAAATTCCACCCTAGCTAATCAAGTTTTGGTGGTGAGAGATCCACCCTAGCTATTTGGAAGGAAGATTATATCAGATATTCCACTTGTGTTTATTGTTGAGGAGATAGATCCATCTTTTGCAGCAGCCTGGGGTTTGTAGAAGACATATTTCTTCTTGTGCAGGCTGAGTTATATCTCTGGAGGAAGATTTGTTGAGGGGAGACCGAGTTTGGTTGAGTAGAGGCCGAGTTCCTTATGTAGAGGCCGATTCACCTTTTTGGCAACAGTGTGAGGGGCTTTGGAGGTCGCATTCTCAGCAGCAGCAGCAGCAGCACAGAGTGCTTGTGGAGGCCGCACTGGATATTTTAGCACAGATTGATGATTGCAGATGATGTACCATCCATTGCATGCAGCATGTGGGGGTTGTGAGGGCCAACTTGGTTCAGATCTGCTCCAGATTGGCCAGTTTCATCACCTATTCTCTCAGATGTGTTCCTGTGTATGTGGTCAGAATTTAGGAAGTTATCAGATCTACCGTGGCTGATGCCGCTGATCTAGTTTGCTGATACAGCAGTTAGAATAAAATTGTTTTGGTGCCATCAAATGTTAGCAATGTTTCTATATTGAATAGGCCGATTTCCTTGGCAATTTCATGGGATTTGGGGACTGTTCCAGCAGTTGTTTTCAGTACCAATATTCATGATCTCCCAGCAGATTGTTCCATCAAACACAAGTGTTCTTCTATGTCAGATCCATACTAAATCGAGCCTTATTTGTCAGTTGTTGTTATACTGTTCAGAATTAGAGTGATATTAAAACAGAGCATTGTGGTATATTTCTTCTTGTTGTAACATTGTGTTTGAGATCATTATCTATTGTGTATTTGTTGTTCCAAACTGCATGCAATAATATTCTAGTTGGCATACAAAACCCTATACAAACACCATAAACATATTAGCAACCAAACCAGAATGACAACAGCAGCAATAAGTGGTATTTGACATGAGGTTGGGACCTACAGCAAAGTATTTGACATGAGTAATAAACCCAGAATATTACAGCAGTTAATACAAGGGGAATTACAGTGGGTTCTAATGCATGCTAACTAAGTGTTTGTCAAAAGTCTTGACCAGAAAATCATCCAATAACTAACAGCGGTGGAAAGGGGAGTTATTCAATGTGTTTTGAGGTTGTTGGGCAACCGTTTGACGAAAGTCCATACCTAGAAAACACCAAAACATCACAGCAGTGAGTAGGATTTTATATCAGCAGTGGGTGGGGACATTACACTGGTATCAGAGCTTGTGATCCTCCCAGCCTACGAGGGTATACAAGCTTGGCTATGGCAAACAATCAAAACAATGCAGGGAACAATGGAGCCCGTGGTTGAAGGGGGCAGCGAACAAGGAATCAAATACAACAAGAGCAAGATGAGGAGTTTACAGATTGTTTGAGGGAGTATATGGAGTTTAGTGAGGCGTTTCACACAGCCATGTGTAATGTTCCCATTTTTTGATTCCCTTATTATGCAGTGAGATTCACTTCAGGAGGCTGGAGTCAACCAGGTCAGAAGGGTGAGACTATGACATCAGAGAAATCGAAGGGTTTGGAGGAGTTTTGTGGGGCCCAACTTAGTTCATTTACCTTTATTCATCATCAAGATCATTTCCACACAGCTTGTCTTTGGTTCCATTGCATTCTGACGATTTCCGAAAACAGGGTTATTATTGAGCATATTCTAATTAAATTCACTAAGGATGTCTTTTTGGGCATAATATTTGAAGGAACACCTTAGTGTAATAGCTCATTGGAATCGAGAGGAAATGCTCTAAAGGATAAGATGATGAAAAGTGACTTTCAGTGGCCGGAGAAGCCATAAGGGCAAATTAACCATTTTTTAAAGGAAAAAGGTTAATTAAATTAATAAAGTGATTTTATGAAGAAACATTAAAAGTGAATTAAAAGTCACTTGGAGGGAAAAGGTAAAAAGGGGTATAAAAGAGAGATAGGGGCTTCTATTCTCTCATTATGTTGATTGATATTTTGATGTCAGGCCTCTTGGCTAGAGAGCTCAAGTTACGTGAGGGTTTTGACTAAACAAACCCTAGAGATCAGCAAGGGAGTGAAAGATTCTCATGTTCCTGATCCAAGCTTGGCCAAGATGGTGAAAGATTCCACCCTCGCCATTCTATCTCATTCATATCAGTTCCAGATGTTTATTGGAAGGCAAGGCGCAACTGTGAGGGATTTCTGTAGAGAGGGCACACTGTGGAGGAGAAAACAATTCGATTTGGCCAAGGAGGAATAGATCGAGGCCAAGATCATTCCATGAGGGTTTCCCAGTACCCTAGCGCGATTTTTCTTCAATCTTGGGGAGTTTCTAGCTTCTTATTGATTTATTCTTGCATAGGGCGAATTTCTAAAGGAGGGCGCATTGCCAGTAGTGGATTCCTTGAGTTGGATGGGTCAGATCTCTCAATATTGCTGGGAGATTCATCGTTGGAACTTATAAACCCCAGAGATCTACAGCATCATACAAAGTATTAGAGGCCAATTCTAAAGGGGCCGAATTCTTGAGGGTTTCTGCAATGAAAAGGGGCGCAACTCGGCCAAAGTCAACACCAGATCTAAGGGAAGAGAAAGAAATTGATCTTGCCTTCTTACCCACAACCATTGGGAGTCTAGGAGGGCTCATTTCTACCTCTTGCAGTATTTATTGGAGAAATCTTCAGTCACAACACTTGTATCTCTCATATTCCTTCCAGATCTGTGTATCTCTTGTACTGAGGTTGGCATATTTACTAAATAAAGATATTAATTTTGTATCTCTTGTGACTATCTTCTTGTGTACTTTCTGTTGTATCTTGATATTAATTTTGTTGTTCCATTTCCATCCTTATATGCTCTGAAAACTTGTTAATCCATCCCATGTGCAAATCTGAAGGACAACCTGCAAAATATTTGACAAACACACAACAAACAAACAATTTTTAAACCAAGGCTCCTAGCGAAATTGCTTGGGAACATTACACCATGTCATTCGAGGATTTTTGCACCATCAAACATCCTAAGTGGTATGAACCCTAAGTATCACTAGACAAGAAGGTGAAGATGCCAAGAAAAAGGTACTAGTTTCTGAAGATTCTGATGCTTCTAAAAATGAGGAAAATGTTGACTTTTCGTATGTTTCTTCTCCTGCAAATGAGCACATGGATGCTCATGAGACCTTAGAACTTGAGACCACAAAGGAGATTTGGGCAGAATCACAGGTGGACTTGCATGCATCTAGTTATGTGGAGGATATGCGTAATGAGGATGACGACACAATAGCATCTAGTACACCTTTAGCGTTGTCCTATGAGACCCATAACACTAGCACGCATGATGGACAGGTTGATGGTGCATATGGTGAAGTGTCCCAATCAACGAATGTGGAAGATTCAACATCATACCTTAGTAGTGATGCTTATGATGATGAGGGTGTGCTAGCACCTAAGTATGATGAGAATTCAGCGCCTTATCCTATTTATGACATTTATGATGATGCAGGCATGATCGTACAAGAATATGACAAAGGATGGGTACTAAAAAAATTGCCATGGGATATTGATCTTTCTTCTCAGGAGCCATGCATGGAGGATGACAAAGAAGGGGCTGATTTAGTGGATGAAAACAAATCAAAAATTTTGTATGAGGATGATAGTCCACATGAGTCCCATCATTGCATGATATCATCTAGTGAATCAATTGGTGTGGATGGGGATACCATTCTTTCAAATGAAAGTAAATCAGAAAATCCCTTGTGTGACAACCCACGTGTTGATGAAAGTGAACAAAGACCCTTAGCATTGCGTGAATTGGAGGACCGATTATTGGTCACAAAGGAGCGAATTGTACAAGTGTTGACAAGGGCAAATGGTGCTCATAAGTTCATTGAAGATCTTATTTGTAAAACCCAAATGGAGGAGAGACAAAAAGGAGTTGCAAGTGGGGTCACTAGTACTCAATTGCAACCAATCCAAGAAGCATTGGAAAGGATGAAATCAGATTACTAGCATTTGTTCATGGATGGGGACCTTGCTCTTAAGTTCATTGAAGACGAGGAAAGGGAGGTTGAGGAGCTTTGTTACCAGTTAAGTTTGGCATGCTCTTCATCACTTACAGCGAAGACTCCATCATCTTTGGCAGTCATGACACATGAGGGCGTGAGTGGAACTCATGATTTGAGGGAGGAGCCTCTTGTGACGATCTCACACGAGGAGCATTTAGAGTTGCAAGTGCTTGAGGAGAGGTATGGCGTAGGGGGTTTTGACTATGCTCATGTTTTACATTGTGGGGATCATGAGTCGTTTCTTTTGAAGAGCCCACTGAAGGCTCAAGGCTTAGCTACGGAGAAGATAGTTGAGCACATTCCTTGTGGACTAGCCCGCAAGGAAGTATATGCATCCATGGATTGGGTGGACAGGTATATGACAGACATGGGCATACTCTGGGATATAGGTTCACGACATCAATAGAGTGATGGATATAGTAGTGCGGTGCACCTACAGGATACAGGATGGTACAGGACGACTCAATGATAGGAAGCAGTATGCAAGGGTATTCATTGGCACACGGTAGTGTACAATGGAGTTTTGGAGCGTTTCCTCTAGGGAGACCTCTTGACAGAGTCCTCGAGCATACCATTGAGTTGAGGTTACTCGGGATTGGTGAGTGGATGGATGAGCCTCAGGGAGCAACATATCCCTCGATGATCGATCTTCATTTGGGATATCACCAGAGGAGGGCCACGAAGCAGGATACTCATAGGTCTACTTCCAGAATTCACTATGATTTCTTGGTCGGGCCCTTGGGGTTGACCAATGCACTAGTCACTTTCCAGTCTTGCAGGCAATGGTAGAGGAATCTATTGTTGTTATTTGATGCCCTCATTATATACAATGGGACATGGGAGGTTCACCTGAGTCAATTGGATGAGACAGGTGGGATTGTGGCCATGACAGAGTTCTTTCATTTGGACTTTGTGATTAGTGCGCAGGGCGCACAGGGGGAGATCCAGACTCTATTGAATCGTTTCACAGAGAGGTCAATAGCAGTCATTGGGAGTGGTGAACTTCCAATTTGGTGGGGGGATCCTGGCATTCATCCAAGTAATGGATTGCTTCAGATTGTGGTGAGGATCCACAAGGTTGTGACTAGGATTGGTCTGTTTCATTTTTGGATTGTCACGAGAGAGAGAGGGACACTAATTAGTAAGAGTCTCATCATCAATGTCCATTTGACTTGTCAAATCTTTGAGTTTTTTCAATAGGTTGTCAAGATGGCAACGTCAGGATTGAGGTTTGGGGATGGGTTGTGGATAGTAGTTCATCTCGCCATGACGGGAATGAGGTCGATGTTCCTTAGTGTTTTGGAGACAGACTCAGACTTGCATGTGAGAAGTGGAGCTAGCACCATGCATGCAGTGAAGGGGGTTGAATGCGTCAGATTCCAACTAGAGTCAGGAGGATCTCTGGAGGTGGCAAGAATGATGTGTGTCCCAGGGTTGAAGTTGCTCTCAGTATCAGCCTTGGAGGACATGGGGTATGCAGTTACGTTCGAGGATGGACATGTACTCATACGTTCAAAGGGAGCAGATACCCAGGATGCAGCAGTGAGGCTTGGCATCAGGGAGGGTGTGTTGTATAGGGTGTTGGGACAACCTGTAGTGGAGTCCAAGGGGATCTTGGATCGTAGATCAAATCAGAGTGCAGCAGAGGTAGCGGGAGGGTCTTCCAGTTCATAGGGTGCAGCTACAGCAGCAGCAGATTTGATGGGGTCAGAGATTGATCTAGGAGGAGGTTCTTCCAAAAGTACATTCCTCGCTAAGAGGGAGTGTTAGTTTTTGGGGTAGCTCGAACATGTACTTCTACATTGGCGGTGCCAAGCATGTGGAAGTGTCTGAGCAACACTCTCTAGAGTGGCTTTTATTTAATAACTAAAGTTACTTTTTGTAAAGTTGAGTGACTTAAGTGATTTAAGTCATCTCAACGAGAGAATAAGTCACAGTTGTTGATCTCAAGAGATCGAGATCAGATCTTGATCGTTGATCACTTTGGAGATAGGGTTTTAGTCATTAGGAGATTATAAAAGCAGATCTAAGGAGAGTGAGAGGCACACACAATGAGTGCATAGGAGCAAGAAAGAGTCTTGCTCATGTACTTGTGTAGAGTGGGCAGGGCTGAGGAAGTGTGCAAAGGGGCAGCGTGGAAGATAGCAACCAAGTGGACTAGGCTATCAACTGCAGCATTGTAATCCTCTGATGGGCCATTATCCCAGGATGGGAGCCTGGGATTTTATCTAATAAAATCAAACTCAGAACTGGTTTTCCCGCAAGGGTTTTTCCAGGGGTGTTTACCTGAATCTTGTGTGCAAATGTGTTTGGTTTCTATTGTTTATGCTTCCGCTTATTTTCGTTGAGTAACCTAGTTATGCTTTAATTCAGTAAATGTGTTTTTGCTCGGAATTAACTGTCAGGTGCTAGGTTCAAGAAATTCAACAATCATTTAGGGGAAGGTTGTGTTATAATGGCATCTGTTTGTGGCCCCTGTTCAGCTTAAGGGGGGATGTTGGAATTATTAGTGTAATCTGTAAATATGGTCACGGTTCATGTATCATTATCACTTGTAATTATGGCTAAGGCCATATAATTTATTCTTTTGTTGTATTACTAGGTATGTTTAAGGCCAACCTAGTCAAACATGATATGTAGGCTCAATAACCCTCTTGGGGTGTATGCCCTTATTTTGTGGGTCCATACCCCCTCTTGAAGGGACACCTCGCTTGAGTTGTGTAGAAGTACACAACTCGAGCTCTTATTTGTATTATATCATCTTGTGATCTTGATCTCTCTTCTAAAGTGCTTTATACCTAAGGGAACCTATTCCTATATCTTTGGCATTCTATTGTGCTTGGCATTTCTTTCTTTTATGTCTATTTGTACTTGGGCATCTCACTCTCTCTCTCTCTCTCTCTCTCTCTCTCTCTCTCTCTCTCTCTCTCTCGTGCACTAGGGTTATCTCCCTCTAGCAAACTTGTGATTGAGTTACTACAAAATTTGAGTTTGTTTTGGTTCAATTCAACTCCTCTTAACAAGCATAGGATTTAAAGATTGTACACAACATGGAATCCAAAACATGTGATCATCTCTACTCTTTACCATAAAGCTTGCAACTTTACAATCCTTTGCATTGCCTACAACAACTTGGACAATGTTGTGTGGCCCCAATAATTCCACTACATCAATAAAAATGTTGGAAATGAAAGTTGTATCATTCTCTCTAGATCCACATTCAATAGCCCTTAAAAACATTTCATTTTGGGGGTACATTGCAGTGACTCTAATCAATGGGAGGTTTCTTTGGTCTTTCCATCCATTAGAAATGATAGACATCCCAATACCCCCACCCCATGAATCCTAAATTGATAGTAATTGTCACTCCACATAATGCCTTTATTTTCTAGTAGTGAGGTGTGGATTTGTTTGTAAATGGGTCACTTATACCCTTTTGGTGCTCTATTGACTGTTGTAATCATTTCATGCAACTTTGAAAACATGTGTTTTCTATGATGTTTGGAACAACATTGTGTGGCCCCACCATTTTGATTGGATCAATAAGAATGTTGAAAATAAAAGTTGCATCTTTTCCTACTGCTTCACATTCAATAGCCCTCAAAAACATTGCCCCCAAGGGGCACATTACAATCATTTCATGCAACTTTGAAAACATGTGTTTTCTATGATGATTGGAACAACATTGTGTGGCCCCACCATTTTGATTGGGTCAATAAGAACGTTGAAAATAAAAGTTGCATCTTTTCCTACTGCTTCACATTCAATAGCCCTCAAAAACATTGCCCCCAAGGGGCACATTACAATCATTTCATGCAACTTTGAAAACATGTGTTTTCTATGATGATTGGAACAACATTGTGTGGCCCCGCCATTTTGATTGGGTCAATAAGAATGTTGAAAATAAAAGTTGCATCTTTTCCTACTGCTTCACATTCAATAGCCCTCAAAAACATTGCCCCCAAGTGGCACATTACAATGACATTACTCAATGGGCAATGTCTTTGACCTTTCCATCAATAAAAATGTTTGAAACCCCTACAACCCCCATGAATCCTGAATTGAAAGTAATTATTGCTCAACATATTGTCTTCCTCTTGCAAATAGTGCGGTGCAAATCTTTTTCGTAATTGAGGCTCATATACACCTTGGTACATTATTCACCATCGAATTCATTTCATGTCAATAAGGCGATCACAATGAATAAAATAGGAGCTCATTTCCATAAATGCAACAAACAAACTACAATCTCATCAACATCCTCTTGATCCTAGATATTAAATGCCCTTCCAAGAGGTCCCAAATTGGCCCTCTTACCAGTGGAGACTTTAGATGCAAAGTCTCTTGTTTGTGTAGCATTTCCCTTCAAAGCTTGCCTATCAGTTGCATCGTACAAATTTTTACAAGGGGGCAATTTTGTCAACACTCTTACTAAGCCCAACCTTGGCATTAACACCTTAGGCCAAGGCATACTCTACAACCACTTTCGCTCTAAGTAAGATGGGCTTTCACCCTAGCATATGACACATTAATTTCCTTGCGGCATTCACCACTAATCCATTATTTGACTCACCCCATAATTCTTTTCCACTATGTCAACAAAACCCCAAAGTGGGAATTTTAGGTCATTCTTCATTGGGAAATTGTAGGTTTGAGCTACATGCCTAATAACAAGTGTCGAATCCATTATGGACAAGGAAAAATGCCAATAACTGTAAATAACAATGAAAATAGGAAAACACTCGTACCCTGAACTTATTACAAAACAAGCCACACAAAAGAAGGTAAAGCAACCAAATTTAAAAATAAAAATAAAAAATCAGCAAAAACAACAGCAAGAAAACAAAACAGCAAACATACCTATAAATGAAGACTTATGCAAGGACTTTTCCCTCCAATAAGTATCTCACAACATATTAAACACTTTCTAGGAGATCCACTCAACAAATGCACCCTCAAGTCTTCGCCAAATCACTCCAAACCACTTGTACAGACTCAATAATGTAACTTACTATGAAAAACTCATACTTGTGTTTTTAGAATAGGAGAGGGACTATTTGATGGGCAAATGCTAAGGATTTAGAGACCCACATCATTTCTTTTTTGTATATTTAAAGTTTTATTTTTCTATTAAAAGGAAAAGAAAACATTTTTTTAAAGGTTTTGCAGGGACGATGTTTTTGGCATATCAAAAATGGATCCCAAGCTGATCTTCCAAATTTCCAAACCAAAAACAGTTTGAAGCCAAATCCAAGTCAGATTCTACCATATCTAGATCCAATAGGTAGAAAAGTAGACCCTTCACTCTAGGATGTTGGATACAATGACATAGCTCATTTGTTATAAGCATTGTCTCCTAAAGAATGATCTCTTCATATCCTATAGTTGAAAAATCAATGATATGAATTATTATTTCCATTTTTTACATGTAACCAAGCACCACACCCTCCAACTCGTAAGCAAGGCAAAGATATTCATCATGGCTCACAAGCCTCGACTTGGCTCACGAAGAGTGAAACGTGTCTCAAACGAGATTTGAACATGAGAGGGGAGGATAACATTTCTCCTCCCTAACCACCCAAGCTAGACCCAATTGACATGAATTCTCATTTCCTACCATAAGGAGTGACTAGATTAACCATGCATCTAGCAAGAGCTTCAATAAGTGATTTTTCCAATGCAACTATTAATGATTTTCATTTTGAGACATTAAAATTTGTAATCAAGCATAATTTTGAATTTCTACATATCCACATTTTCTCCATGGCTTAAGAAGTTCGCAATGGTTGTGTAACAAGGTACGAATAAATCATCCTTTATAGTCTTCATGGGACTTCTCAACAATAACAAAGACATTGCTTCTGGAGTGAGCATTGGAATGCTCGATTCCTTTCCATGTTACTAAAAACAATACAATCATGTACCAGTTATAGGAGAAATAGCCCAAGAAACCATATGGAATGGAAAAAAGTGCCTTGAATGAACATCATTCTATTTCATATCATCCCAAGACACCTTGAGGTTTCTTAGGTCATTCAAGTGACAAATAGGTTTATCAAGAAACATATTTCTTCGCCAAGAAACAATTGAGAAACATCAGGTTGTTCAATCAAAAAATTTTCATTTCTCGATCATCTCTCCCTAGGGCCTCGATCATCTCTCCCTAGGGCATCCCTAGGGAACTTAATACAAAGGGAAAAAATCAAATCAAATATTATATAAAAAGAACCCTAAACCCTCAAAAGATAAAAAGACAATTGTGGGTTCATTTTTTAATTGGAAAAAGTGAGATTTGAGTATTTTATAAAGAGAGCACTAGTGTCTTGAGTGTTTGATGCTAGATTTGTGCCCACACTAGTGTCTTCGAAGGTCTAATGCTACAAAATATTATTAGATCATCCCTATAGACAATATGGGGCTTCTCATCAATAAGAAAGACAATGCTTTGTGTAGTGGACATTGGGTTGCTCAGTGTTACAAAGGATACGAGCATGTACTAATTCTAGGAGAAAGGGCCCAAGAAGCCATATGGATGGAAAATAATGCCCTAAAATAACAATGTTCCATTTTGTATCCCAAAACATCCCACAATTCTTAGAAGGCCATTTCAAGGTCATTTCTAAAGTGAGAAATATGATTATCAAGAAAAGTGTTTCTTCACCAAGAAATGAATCAGAAATGACAAGTCCTTTCGATCAATAAATGGTCATCTCTCGATCATCTCTACCTACGGCAACTTAGAACAAGGGAAAAAAAATCCCCCATAAAATCAAATATCATATAAAAACAACCCTAAACCCTTACAAGACAAAAAGATACGTATGGCCTCATTCTTTACTTACAAAAAGTGAGATTTAAGCAAATTTATAAAGAGAACACTAGTGTATTTGAGTGTTTAATACTACAGTTGTACCTGTGCCAGTTTCTTGGAGTGTTTAACACTCAAGATATTATTAGATCATCCCTTCTATACTTCATGGGACTTCTTATCCATATCAAACACAATGCTTGTAGAGAGGATGTTGGGTTGCTCAATTACTTTCTATGTTACAAGGAACAATACAATCATGTAACAATTCTAGGATAAAGGGCCCAAGAAACCATATAATATTGAAAACAATGTCTTGAATGAAGTTATGAACATTGTTCCATTTTGCATCATCCCAAAACAACATGACATTTTTAGGCCATTTCAAGGTCATTTCTAAAGTGAGAAATATGTTTAGCAATAAACATGTTTCTTCACCAAGAAACCACTGAGAAGCGATAGGTTGTCAACCAAGAAACTATCATTTCTTGATCATCTCTCCATATGGAAACTTAATAGAAAGAAAAAAAAATCCCCACTAAAATCACATCTTAAACCCTTGCAAGATAAAAGGACACTTGTGGTCTCGTTCTTTACTTGCAAAAAGTGAGATCTAAGCATTTTATAAAGAGAGCACTATTGTCTTGGAGGGTGCATTTTAGACAATTATGCCCTAGAGGAACATTCTCATAGCTAGATACAATCTCTTACATCACATATTGGAGGGTTCATCAACAAACTATAGAGAGTTTCTTCAAACTCGAGCACTGCATTTTAAGTTCTCTTTTCTCGTTTGTTTTTTCCTCATCTTATAGTGTTTCAATTTTATCCTCTTTAATCATTAACATTGCAATGGAAAGCTCAAGCACCCCTTTAACACTACAAAAAATAAACCCCTATTGTCCTAAAACAAACTCCATCAAAAGAGTT
>ML849246.1:36914-49612 GCA_009831015.1 Picea engelmannii
GGAGACTGAATCTCAAAGCATCGTGGTCTAGCTCGGGGGTGGCTAGTGGTAAATCCGTTTGGAGTCACTGAGCCTACGGTTGGGTGGAAACGAGCACCCCTCCCAGCAGTTGCATCACGCCTGGTGGATCTGATAAGTGTTTTTTGCCTCGTATTTTGAATTGAATATCATGAATACATGCTCATGTTTATATGCCCATAATGATTTTTGTGTGGAATGATTGCTTGGTGTTTTAGACTGGAAATAATGGATGCATGTGTATACTTACATGCCATAGTTGGTTTCTGTATAAATGATTAAGTCTGGGGCATGAGTTCGCTCCATCGAGAATCGTCTTGTTTGCTTGATTCTTGTAATATTCAAGGAGGGCTCCTCGAGAGTACTCTTCCCCGGGAATTACCCCATAAACCTTGGAACCGTACCGAACCTTTACCCAGATACTCGACTAAGATCAGGGACAATTGCCCAAGAACCGTTTGAAGGTTCATGTGATCCGGGTCTGGAAACCTTATGCAAGAAAGAGTAGCTCTCTAAGGTCTCGGAGTCGTGGGAGTTTAAAGCTCTGAAGAGGTTGAATCTCGTGATTCAAGCTTAGAAAGGATAGCGAGTCCAATTATCGAAAGAGAATACCCCATCGTTGGTAGACGAACGGTCGGAAATCCTTTTGGGAATACCCCAGATCTGTCAAGATAGATGGATCTAGAGGAGGAGTGCAGGTGTTAACACCTCGACCCTCTCAGCCTTTGCAAGTAGCGATGGGATCCAGGACTGTAGATCCAAGGATCCGTCGGAGCTCTATTGACCGTCGATCTTAACCTTTGCATAGGCAGGAGAGTGGACTCGATAACGTCCTGAAAGTTCCGAAGTATTCGAAACCGTCCATCGGCACAGGATGCGTGGTAGTCGAGTAGCATTTCGCTGACTCGAGACTTGGAGTGGTCAAGGGTAGGACTGCACGAACTCACGATTCGCGAAATCGCTATGTGATCGTGGTCAATTAGATCTAAGCCACGGGAGAACCGTTGGATCAAAACTTCCGCGTGGTATCGCGTATCAGGGGTTCGAAGGTTGAAAGAATCTCCTTTTGACTGCAGAAGTCGTGAAGTGTCGAGCATCGAGGGCTCGTGCGAACATGTGGCACACCCGTTAGGTGGGGACCACGTGGTTGACAGGTGGCGTAACAACAAGCGCCTAGAGAAAGGTGGGAGCGGGTGACAGGTGGTGGACACATGTCGTCTGGGAAAGAGTCAACCCATTGTTGACTTATCGTGGTTCGGGGTTTTGTAGGATGAAGAAGTTTCCCCTTGATTGCTAAGGTCGCGAAACGCCGAGAGCCAAGGTCTCGTGTGACGGGCGGCAGTGACACAACCTGTAAGCAGAATACAGCGGAGGAGACAAGTGGCGTGTATGCGTCGCTTGGCAGAGTTCACGTAACGTTGACCTCTCGCGTCTCGGGGATTTGCAAAGGAGGAGCACGAGGGCTCAACACTCCAACTAGCGAAGTCGCGAGTTGCGAGTGGTGCTAGTGTTTAGCCTAGCCTACGGTTACATGTAGCAGGTGCTAGTGAGGAGGGAGCCATACCCATATTGCATCTCCGGTATCGGCGTTTGGAGAAAGAGGAGTCGAGAGCCTTGACTCCCAACTCGTGAGTTGCGAAAGGCGCTTGTGCTAAGGCCAAGTTGTGGTCTCTTGGAGGAGGATAAGGGAAGGGATGGTCTGCGCTAGGCCCCATAGAATCTCGGGGATTCTGTCCCTCGAAGAAAAAGACGAAAAATCTAGGTTGCCGTAGTGGGTGTGTGACATGTTAGGTCCCTAACACAAGGATGGATTCCCCATAACACCATCCTTCCACACATTGATCAACTTGCCATTGCTTGGAATCCATGTTAGCTTGGATTGCATAATTGGGACTACAACTTTGAGGAGCTTCCAATTGTGTGACCCTTTTTAGAAATACTTCTTGAGGAGAACCTTCTTCCACCATTCCACCTTTCCAGTGATCAACCTCCATTCTAATTTGTCCCCTAGAGCCAAGTTCATGAGTGAGGGATCTTTGATACCCAATCCTCCTCTGTCCTTGGGAGATCTCGCCATGTTCCAGTTGACTAACTGAAACTTTTTGAAGTTTGATATTCCTCCTGCCATAGGAATTTCCAGATTTCTTGAGATACCTTCTACGTAATTCCCACTAGAGCTAGCATAGCAGAACATTGAAAGATCGAGAGAGATGAAAGTACTGATTTAATGAGAACCACTCTCCTACTGGATTCAACCATTGAGATCCCCATTGTTGGAATTTGGAATTGATTTTGCTGATGATACTTTGCCAAGACTGCGCTGTAGGATTGCTCAAAGATATTGGCATCCCCAAGTACTTGAAGGAGGTCTGGGACTCTTGGTAAGGGAACAATAGAATTATGGATATTGCATGAAGGAGTTGAGAGTCCATCCGTAGATTTGTCTTTTGCCATTATTAACCTTACCACCTGAAACATTGAGAAATTGGTCCAATACACATTTAAAGTGCTCAACAATGATAGTTGAAGCACCACCAAGGGTGTCATTGGTGAATTGTGAGTGATTCTTGGTTTTGACAACTCTAACTAATTTAATTCTCGGTAAGTTTTTGCACGACCCGTTCTGATCCCAATTCCTTGCTTAAAGCTTCAACCATAATAATATACAATAAGGAGAAACAGGACAACCATGACTCAATCCTTTGCTAATTTTGAAAAAAGAGGTGGGCCTCCCATTTACTAAAGGTGTAGTCCATGGATTACTAATTCTAGCAGAAATCATTGAATATGAGGAGTAAAACCAAATTTAGATAGCACATCAAACAAGAAAGAATGCCTTACTCGGTCAAACACATTGGCCATATCGATTTTGATGATCATTTCTTTGTCCTTGTTCTCCCTGCTTGAGTGGATTGCTTCCTGGACCATTATTAAATTGTCACTTTCTCACATTTCTACGTGAATCCGCCTTGGTTGTTGGAGAAAATTTTGGGAAGAATTCTCTTCAACCTATTTGCCATGATTTTTGTTAAGATTTTATATGATTGTTACACAGTGAGATTGGACGAAATTCGGAGGAGGAGGGTGTTTTTCTTCTTTAGGAATTAGAGCAGGGAAGGATGAGTTTGTGCTGCCATTGTATATCTTATATGTATATATGTATATGGATATGAATAGATATACAAATTATCTATATATAGAATATAATGGTAAGATCTATCCATATTCATGTATGAATGAGTCTATATATATAAATATATATTTAGACCTATTTTGTGTTTATAAGAGTTCTATCTTATATCATCTGAAATAGATATAGGTCAGTGTTTTAAAACTCGGTCCAAGTTGATAGATGCCCGGGTCGACTTGGTTTGTGACTTGACTCGGTGGGCCGGTTTGGTACCAAACCAGTCAAGTCAAAGCATGACTTGACTGGTTTTGTACCAGAGTCAACTCGGATCTAGTTGATAGATGCCTGGGCTGACTCGGTGGATCGGTTTGGTACTGAACCAATTGAGTCAAAGCATGACTTGGCCGGTTCGGTACCAAATCGGCCCTACTTGACCGAGTAGATGCAGGACCCCTCCACGCAGACTCAAGTAAATGATTTTTTTTTTAATAAAAAAATGAAAAAACCTAAGCACTAAACCCTAGAAAATTGTTATTACAGCTCTTATCTACTGCAGCCTGCATGGAGTGCCGGTTTACTGTATGGTCTAATGTCTGCTCTGTTTATTTATTAATAGCTTTTTATGATGATAAATCTAGGGTTAAAACCTGTAAAGTGATCTGGGCACAAAACCAGGTTCCCACTCTGCTTCAAATGTTTTTGTTTGGCATGGAACTTCTATTTCCGAATCTGGGAAGTTCTGTAATTCTGAAGGTAGGAATATGGAATCTATAATCTGTAGGAAAAGCCCCGGACATGGACACAACCTGAGTCAAAATTCCGATGGATTACCATTACCAGCTTGCTGGTCTGATATAAATATAAATCTTTTTGCTGATATTTATTGCACTTGGTGTCATTTTGATATATTCACCCTTACATGGTGTATAGATGAGCAAATTTTGCATATTTTGTCTATAATGGTTTGGAATCTTTAAAATAATTTTTTTCATTAAAATTTAATTATTTTATGTAATTTTTTGTAAACCGAGCATTCAAATCAGATCGGTTTGAGTCAATCCGAGTTCGAGTTGATAGGTGATCGAGTTGAAGTCCGAGTCTGAGTTTTAAAACATTGATATAAATATCTTATCTGTTTTGCAATTGAAAGATCCAAACCCATTTCTTAAATTTTATTTGATCAGATTCATAAAATCAGTGGGATTTCTAAACAAATTGGAGCATGTGCTTTAAATCCATTCTTATAATATCCCAACAAACCCAATACAAGTGGATGGGGAAATTGTTAGACCCTGGAGCTTTGCTAGGGGCTAAGCCCCAAATGGCATTGATAATTTTAACTTCCTCAATTGCTTTATTCAGCTCTGCATTCTCCCCATCAGAAATAAGAGGGGGAATATTCTCTAGCATTACAAAAGAGGAGTTAGAGTTGCTCCCCTCCTGTTTAGAATACAGAGAGTCAAAATGATTTTTGGCTGCCTCTTTGATTGCTAGAAAATCACTTAACTTTGAACCATCTTCTTAAGAGATTTCTTTAGCATTGCTTTTCTTCTTTCTGGCTTTGGCTTGCTTGTGGTAAAAGGAGGTATTCCTATTCCCAGATTTCAGCCATAAGCTTCAGGATTTGAGGCGCCACATTTCTTCCTCAGATCTGAAAGCTTTATGTAGTTTGTGGCATAAGATACTTTCTTCTTTATGAAGCTGGCTAGTGACGTCCTCCACCTCCATTCCCTCATGAAGAGCTTCCAATTGTGATTTGATTTGGGATTTTTCTTTATCAAGGGAGATGTATGCGAGCTTGGCCCACTCCTTGAGGGCTAGTTTCACAGATTTGAGTTTTTTCTCCCAACTATAGACAAGACAATGCTGTAAATCTCGTCTCGGGGAAAGTATCGACGAGGGTCTGGAATGTAACTTCTCGGTGACATCGGTGGAAAACATCGGAATATCTTGGAAAATGTAGTAAGACCTCAAAAAAACACAAAAATACTCTGTTTTTTTCAAATTTTTAAACATCTAAAGCAATAAAAACATCAAATAGACACGTTGCTACATAAATATGAAAATACAACTAATAAATAAGATGCATAAGATGTCAAGTGGTCACATATTGTTACTAAACTGAAAATTCTGAAACATGTTCCTTATAGGATGATACAAAATTGTTGAGTTTCCCCTTGTGGTTGTGGTTGTGGTTGTGGGTCTCTAACCACAAGAGGGAAATATTTGACCCATTGTCTCTTATACTTTATGTCTAATTTCACTTTGACATTTTCCTAAGTCAAAAGGGTGAAATTTGTCACTTGAGGCAAAAGTGACTATTAATTCACTTTGTGGGTGAATTGGGGGACATAAAGTGATCTATGGAAACTTAACCCAAAGTAGGTTTTGAGTTGAGATTCTTTTGGAGAGATCTCAACCATGGATTAGAGATGGCTTGGAGTGATCCTAGCCATTCATCTTTTAGGTTTCCTTATGGATTGCTTAAGAGGAGCGCATAGGGCAAATGGAGGCTCATTCACTCATTTCTTCACTTGGAGAGTTTGGAGAGGAGCAAGAGAATGAGAATGGAAGCATTGGGAGAGGAGAGCTTGGGCGCCAACTTTCATGGAGGGCGCAAGGAGTCTTGGGGCTTGTTTATTTTGCGGTGAGGGTTCTTGCTTGGTGGAGGGCGCAAGCTTAGCATGCACTAGTAGTTCTTGAGATTTTGCAGATCTGATTGGTGGAGGTTTGGGACAACATATAGACAAAGATTTGCATGCAAGGGTTTCTCAAACAACCAAGGGAGGATCAAGGGCGCATCAGTTCAGTGGAAGAGGCAACAAAGGAAGGGGGGTGCACTTTTTTGAGCTCATTCTTCTTGGAACCTTCTGAAAAGCTTGAGAGGAGCTTGTTACTTGTACAAGTTCCATTGTATTTGTTTACTTTTTATTTTCCATGCTTGAGACATCACATATATACACTTTCATTCTAAACTGGTTTTCCCCGGGGGGGTTTTATCCAGGGTTACGTTGACCAAAAATACTTGTGTTCAAATTTCATGTATGCTTAGTGTTTAAATCAACAGTAGGAGCTTGTAAAGATCCCAGAGGAGTGCTATATGTTTTAAGGTTTGCATGTGCTAACATTCAGTGACTAAAACACTTGCAAGGGCATCTTTAAAGAGCATATAACCATCAATTTGAAGGCAGAATTCTTGGCAGAAAATTTCAGACCTGTTTGCTGTCCTAAAACAGCAGCAAGGACAGATTTGATTGAGTAAACTTAGAGCCCAACAAGAGGTCAAAGGCAGACATGTTGGCTAGCCTTCTAGTTCCTCAAAAATCTACAAAAATCACATAAAATGATCAAAATAAATGTATCTCATGAGATGAATCATCATGAGGCATCTAGATACTAAATAGTACATAATAAAATGAAAATGATAGATCATAGGAATCCAAATCATCGATTCTTTCTACCCCTTTTATGGGTAAAGGGCACCACTATTCCTCTGGAAGCAGTAGGTGGTCGTGGAGGTACTCTAGATGAGCTTGGAGTGGAAGCTCCAACTGCTCCAGATGCTCCAACTGAGGTGGAAGATGATGGGGATGAGGTGGAAGGCAAAGTGAGTTGCCTCCTCCTAGTCCCAACGGACCCAAGTCCAACTGCAGGTCTGACTCTCTATGGAAGTGGTGGCGACATTGGCTGCACCGGAAGACCAATATCCTCCTCCTCCTCCCCCTCCTCCTCCGCTGCCACCTCCTCCCCCAAATCATTTGCATGCTCCTCCTCCTTCAACCACTCGGGTGCCTCCTCCATCTCCACCCTCCACTAACCAATGGTGTCAATGACATCAATGAAATGGCCTCTATGTCGGGTTCTTTGTCAAGTTGCTTCACCCACAACGTTAGATTGTAATAAACATATACCAAGTTATTAAGGTGCAGGGTACCTAATTTGTATGAACATTAAGGGCCATAGTTAGTGATGGTAAATTGTAGTAAATTAAAAAAAATATAAACAATTTGAATTTTGATTGTTGCATTTTTGAACATTTCGAACCTGTTGCGCTTCTTGGAGTGTATAATTTCAAAGACACTCCAATTGCACTCACACCCTGAAGAACTGCAAGTTTGACTAAGCACTCGAACGACAAGTTTCTGCAGCTCTGGGAGCTTTCCACCATAGTGTTTCCACTAGACATCTCCAATGGATAAAATGAAAGGAAGACAACGAATTGTATTTCCATCAAGTAATAAATATCAAATATAAAATTATAGAAAGGAATAAACAAAATTTGAAATTGAAGCTTACCTGGCATCCTTGTGGTCCTATCTTGAACAACCATATCATAGCCCAAAATCCTGGATGCAATCCTATATATCTCATTTTGTCTAGAAATCTCTGCGTTCAGCTGGAGTCAACACCATCCTCTGAACACACTAGAGAAAACCGTCAATGACCTCACCATCAAAATTAAATCCACAAGCATAAGCGAATGCAGGGTTGAGTAGAGCTCTGCTGCATGAATGGGATGATGGAGAGTGTTATTCCATCGCTCATCAATCATACCTTGTATCTGAGCTCTCTTGGTGAGTCCTTTCTCTCCCTTGTCATCATAGTACTGGTAGATAACTTCCTTGGTCCTATCCATGGCCTCATACACGTAGCCCATTGCAGGCTTCTCACCATCAACCCATCTAAGAATCTTTACCAAAGGTTTACTAATGGTACATACCTCACCTACACCACTCTAGAATCTCTGGTCACGTCCCATAACTTGGGCTATGGATTGCCCATCTTGTTTGGTGCTATAGACACAAGCAACCCACTCATTAGAAAGAAACATTCTCTGTAGCTCCAACATACTCTTGAGGAGCGACTGAAGAGAAATGAAGCTAGTGGCGAAATGTGTGATTGCGGGATGCACCAAATCTCTGTTCCCTGTGAACCGTCTCATGAGTGAAAGAACAAATGTGTGATTATATATATATTTTGTCACACTTCGAGCTGAATCAATGATTTCCTTGATCCAAGGAAGTTTGCCCATGTCCTCTAGCATCAAATCAATGCAATGGGCGACACAAGGACTCTAGTACAAGGTTGGATACCTCTTCATAAGCATTCTCCCAGCAACAACATAATTAGCAGCATTGTCCGTGATGACTTGGACAACATATTGCGGGCCTATCTCTCGGATAAAACCATCCAACAACTCACATAATAATTATGCATCTTTTGCATATGCACTTGCATCAACATTTTTGATAAACATTGTCCCCTTGGGACAATTAACCAAGAAGTTTAGAATTGACCTGCCTTTCTATTAGTCCACCCATCTGACATCATGGTGCATCTGGTGGTCTTTCATGTTTCCTTGAGCTGAGCTAATATTTGTTTGCAATCGACCTTTTCCTCTTGAAGGAGACACCCTCTCAAATCATGATAGGAAGGGCCCCTATACCTCGGGCCAACAATAGCAACAACTTCAAACATGGAATGGTAGAAGGGGTTCTTGGCAATCTTAAAAGGTATATCACTCCAAAGAAAACATTTGGCCACAAGCTTGTCAGCCTCCTCTTTCTCTTTTGTTTTAATCAATGATCGAATAGAAGGTTGCCCCCTAGGTGTTGACCTCGACACAAAGAAAGGTGAGGTTGATGAGCGAACTGTAGAAGTTGAGGGCCCTGTGGCTGAGGAGTGGGATTGTGGTCTCCCCCAGAGGCACTTATTCCAATGTTTCTACCTACAAGTTCATTTTTACGAGCCTCCTTCATATACCTCTTATTAGCCATCTCAATGATTGATTGGTTTGTAATAAACATAATTTCTGGGTTAGTTTTGTCACAAGCATCCACATCAAACCCACCGATTTTGGCAAGGTGGTATTTCAAGTGGATAATTCCTCCATAAAGTTTTTTGCCGCAAATATTGCATGTCAATATTTGTCTATTGGGAAGTTCTACTGGTTTACCTTACACCCACATTGGATCCAATGGCTTCGACATTTTGTTTAGGTGAAAATCTTAAACCTATGGCACAAAAAAAACCAAAATAAACACATGATAATGCAAAGCTTAAATAATGAGAGCTAGATGAATGTGGAATGATTGAATCTTACATTCAAAAACAATAAGAAGAGGCACATTGCAAACCCTAGCCTAAGTCTAGAAAAACAAACAAATGAAAGAAAAACGTTTTATACATACTTGGAAATCTTGATGGTTTAAATCCCCACTCCACGAGCTCCGCTAATGGCAACACAATCCTTGGCTTTCTCCTTCTTGGACAGATGCATAATGTTCTCTCACACCTCTAGCTCTCTCACACTCTTGCAATCGAACAATGAAGTAAAAAAACCCCACCCGTGTCATTTCCGGTGCACTTTTTTCGTGATTTTTAGTAGCAGGGCGATATTTTGGGTCGACTCGTGATATATTCAAAAAGTATTGCGATACTTTCAAAGTATCAGAAATATGGCGATACTTTAAATCTGATATATCGGACAGGGGTTTAACTCGACGATATATCCGATAAATTTGATATATCGCCGAGATTTACAACACTGAGACGAGACTTGACTACCCATTTGCTCCATTCTTTTGAGATTATTTCCATGGCCGTGGGATCTTGGAGCCATAGTTGATTGAATCTGAAGGGGAGTGGCCCAAAGTTTGGGGTCTCAAGGACTTGCAAAGCAATTGGTTTGTGATCAAAGATGGTTAATGTTACCTGATTGTTGATGTGTGATACATATTAAGACCCAATGTTGAGTTTGGGAAAATTCCAAATGGATAAATGAGCTGTCCCAAATGGTGCAAATGCCTCCTGAAGCCCCTCTAGAAGTTATTGTTGTTCCTTCAGTTCTTTTCCAATGCATTTTACCTATTCTCAACATTTTCAATGACGCTAACTTGGTCTCCTAGAGGAGGAGGATAGTTGGTTTTTCAGATTTTATTAGATCTCTCATGGCTTCTTCTATCAACTGACTACCCGAACCTCTACAATTCCAAGAGACTATATTCATTATTCAGGAGAGGGTTTGTGACTTCCACCCTGCAATGGAACATTGGCTGTAGGATTCTTTGCGCTTCGAGTTCTAGCCCCCAACTATTTTTCTATTGTTGTCTGAATACCCAAGATTTTTTCTTTATTTGACGTTTCTTCCCTTTTTTCTTTAGATGGCTTCTTGCTTGCCCTCTTTGAATGTCTCTCTTCTTCTTCATCCTTCTCTTTATCTTATTCTTCTAATGGTTGATGTGCTTTTTTCCCGAGTTGAGATACTTGATGGTAATTGTGGTTTGTCTAGGATATGATTGATAATTTCCTATCTATTTGAAAGAATATCTTCATTGACTAATAGGGCTGAGATCGCTTGAGCTTCAAAATGAATGGGTGACTTAGGAGGGAATCTTGAGATGGGGGTTGTGATTGAGTGTGCTATCACTTTAGAAAAATAAATTGGATCTTCCTGGGAGACGCCTTCAAACTTGTAGGTCGGATAACTTAAAAATTGTCCTTATGGTGGCCTGGGGATTGCGTTGAACTTTCTTGGTTCTGATCTGATATGACTGATTTGGATAATATCTCAAGGAATTGAATTTGAGGAGTCACTTGATTTGATGTAGAAGGGGTCGAAGAACTTGAGGATGATGGGTTGATTTTAACACTGTTGCAGTGACCGATTGTTTGGAGCTCATCTTTCTTTTGACCAGCTGCCATTGTTCTTCCTTTTTTTGGAGTAGGTTGGGAGGGATGAAGATTTTTCTTGTAGTCTTTCACAAAGTGCTCGTATTTGTGACAGATTTTACATTTGAAGGGAAATTGCTCATAGTCTAGAGGATGGATATGCTTCCAATTATCGAGAGTTAAAAGGATTGCTTATGGAAGTCCTTTCTCTTGGTCTACCTCCACACAAATCCTGTCGCAAGCGAACATTCCATCCTTGGGCTCAGATTTGTTAATGTAGTGCCTTGGAGAATTTCCAATCTTCACAGCAAGTCTTTGTTCCAACATTGAAGAGGTAGATGCGGAAGGCGAACCTAGATTGGGACCACATAAGGAACATCAAGTTTATGATTGAAATCAGAGGTTCCTTTGGTGTGGAAGAAGTACAGTTTGTTTCTGAATATGAGATCTCGATCTTCTTTTGCTTCAAACAAGAAGGCATAGAAACCCCTATCGCAAAAGTAGTGAGTTAGTTTACCCTTAATTAAAACATGCCAATTCCTCTGGACCCAGGTAGCCATTGATCTGGGAGAGGGCCAAATTCATGTAAATTGGCCTATCAAACCATGTTTAGCCGGGGCAAGAGCCATATGCCTGGAGTAGAGGTCGGAAGAGGAACCTTTGGAATATTGTCAAGTTTCTTAACGAACTCAGAAGGCTATGATTTCGAGGCTTTCCCAAGAGTAGAGATCAGTGCATAGAAGGCCAAAGCTTCAACGTTTAGAGAGGGAGGGAGACCCCCTCCAGGATCAGGATCCAAGGCTTGGTAGTAGAAACCCTAGCATGGCAACCCTAGCACTAACAACAAAAACCAAAATTTTACAAACCTATTTTGGTACTTAGTCCTTGCTCATTGATGAGGCTTGTAATGCAATAAAAAATATGCTATTATTAAATATTTCCCCAACTCAATTAGTATGATCATGTGATCATCATGGTCGTAACACTTGTTGATAAGGTTGTTCCAAGTTTGAATGACCTTTGCATTTGGCTTCCTATAAACCCTTTGGAGATATGTTGCTAAATAAATGGGGGTGTGGGGCATCTTCAACCTCTCTTTAAATGAAGATCTCATCCTTCTCTAATTGTATTCAAGTCAATTTTAGAATGTTCATCATATAGGGTCCCTTACTTATCCATCGTCTAGACCATCCCCTCTTAAACATCCCCAAAGCATGGTTGGTCATTGTCAAATAATAGAATTAGTTGTGGTCATTGGATCCTCCACCCTCCTCCAAAACTCATTAGATGAGGATTAATGATAATGTCCTAAATGTTTTGTAACATCATGAGTCTTGGACTGCACCTCTTCCACTCAATGGTAACCACCATTTCTTTAAGCAACTGGTGCACTATTAAAAGGGACGTGTGACATAATAAAGGGAGCAACTCTAGTCTCTAAACGCGAAAAAATTCTCTAGCACAGAATATTTCCTATACATTGCAATGGATGCGGAATCATTATTAATGAAGCTCTAAATCACTTTTGTTTCATTTGAAGTATTCCCAACCCATGCAATGCTTTTAATGTCTTAAAGTAGAAAGTTGACGTTGACATAATGAACATGACAAGGATTTCAAAAAATGTTTGATAGCCATCCTTAATCACTCCCTCTACTAGTATATCGTTGATAGCACTATATGTTACCGTTTTTAGCATAGTTCCTTCCCACCACTTCAATTGTAGTTTTGTAAAGGTCCATCAAATATGCAACATCCTTTTCCTTCTCATCATTTTCATGATCTTTTAAAAACATTACCCCTTGTTGAAACAAATATATGAATGAGGGGTTGATGATTAATATGCATCGAACCCCTCGATACAATAATCTTGAAATTC
>ML849247.1:0-12880 GCA_009831015.1 Picea engelmannii
AACCCTAATGAGTTGGCTAATAACCCTAGAAGACTTGTCGGCTCAAGAAGATAATTTATATTAGGTTATTAGCCTCCAAGAGAAGAAGTCGACCAAAAATAATAATATATACTGAACAAACAGATACCCAGAATGAGAAGTCGACCCAGGCAGTTAGCCAGAGTTAGTATAAATACAGGAGGCCAGTTCTCATTCTGGCAGGCGGTCTCAGAATTGCAGAGCAACACTTGTGCACACTGTAGTTGCCCAGTTTCTGCGTAGGTTTGGAGGAGAGTTGCCGTTGCAGTTGTTGCAGCTAGCAGTTACGCTTGGACTATCTCTTGGTTAGGGTTTGGACTATCTGATCAGCTCTTGTTGGTGCGCTATCCTTGGGGAAAGGTGCGCTACCCTTGTTTGGCTATCTAGCCTAGGGTTTGCTTCCGGAGTGATTTTCTATCAAGTTTAAGGTGCTCAGAGGGTGGCTTCGACCTATGGTTGGGTGACAATAGAGATATTGTCAATGGTAAAATGAGCACATCTACTTGTATTCTAATATCCCTCGCTCACACGACATGATAGAGCCTGTAGGCCAGAGAAATCGAAGATTGGGACCAAAGAAATCTGAGAGGACCAGAACCAGTTCGCCGAGCAGAGTGAAGAAGAAGAATGGTCAATTCCATGGCCGAGCTGGAGAATTATCCTAGGGGATGATAAGACCGTGCATTCTCTCCCCGTACCTGTCGTCACCCCCCTGTAATTAATCAGTGAGGGCACCATTAATCCTGCGCGGGGGAGTTGTCCTCCCTCCCTTTGTGGGTGTTTATGGTCGTCCTCCATCCAAGAATGGACTTTGGGGTGACGACCGACCATATTTATGGCATAGATTGCATGAGGGTTGTGTTGCCTCCCTTGAGCTACGTGTCACCCCATCCAGGGTAAAAATAAGTGTTTTATTTACTTAATAATTATAGATTATACAATCAATCACACACTTGCTTAATACTTCAAGATTGATTCATATATCTAACTATATGTATACATTGTACATATGACAACACATCTATGTAGGTTTCATGAGTATCTTTTTATATGTACTAATAATCAATAATCAATCAATTGTAATATATAATCTATATACTTGTAGTAATGCAAAATGTTTATATATCTATACATGACCAACAATCTTTATACAATAATGTTAACAAAACTTTACACATAATCCACCACATAATGTATTAAAATTATCCCACACATTTATTTAATTATTTGTATTACACCATTCAAATTAACATTTTAGATATTAGTTATGTTTTTATATTTTAAATTAACATGTTACTTTGTATATTTATATTGGAAATATTTTTTTTAATATTTTTTTTTTGATTTAAAAAATAGAGTACTCAATTTTTTATAATTTTTTTTATTGATTTTTATTAAAATTATTTATAATTTATCATTTTTTTATAAATTTATATAATTATTTAAATTGAAATAATTATTATTTTTTATTAAAAATATTTATAATTTATAATTTCTTTATAAATTTATATAATTATTTAAATTGAAAAATAATTTTATTATTTTGGATTTAGAAATTACTCTTCATTGCATAAATAAAATTTTATATTAAATTAAATAAACAGAAAACATCTTATCACCCAAATTCACTCGGTGAACCCAGATCACAAGAGGAAAAATAAGTCATTAATGATGAGAAGTGGAGTGGTACCCAAGAATATATTTAATATGTTGATATGAATCGTTTATCAATGCACCAAATCAAATACAGCTTTTTTAACTAAGATATATATGTCTGACATAACCAGTCTCTTTCATGGTTTGTTCGTTTTGATGAGCATTTTATTACTATAACAAAACAAAGACAAAGTATTTTTATAGTGCTTAGGTTTGTAGATGGATTAGCAAAGTTATTTTTATAGGGCTTAGGTTTGTAGATGGATTAGTAAAGTTATGCTTGTAAATGGATTGGCAAAGCCACTTTTCTCAGTTTTTTTTTGGATTTGAAGAAAAACCTTGAAATGTTATAGGGATTAGATTTATAGATGAATTAGCAAAGCTACGTTTGTAGATGGATTGGCAAAGCCACCTTTCTCATTTTTTTTGGACTCGAAAAATAACCCTGGATCTCAGACCCCAAGTGGCACGCAACAAATTAAAACAAAACAAAAACAAAAACTATCATTTTCATAATTGTTCTTTCTTCATCAAGTAGAGAAGATATGTGGGTCTGTTATCTAAAAAAATATTTATATATTTGATTTTCAACGGAAGTCAAGAGTTTAATACAATTATGAAGGTACAACTTTATATATTGATGGGAATCCAACCGATATTGTCTGTCTGGTTTGAAAAAGGAAAAGTATGAGAAGTCTGTTTTCAATTTATCCGACAAAAGAATCTCCGTATCTCATGCAATCGTCATGTTCGACAACTAAATACAGAAAACTTCTTTAATAAACTTCGAAATATACAAGTTTTCCATGATATAAGTTCACTAACAAGCACTACTCAGGATCTGGAAAATATTCTTTGGCCCGGGGCAAGAATCGCTCGAGGATCGAACTTGCGTTTCCTGTCCACGATTTGGTCCCACTTCTTACCGAAATGGCTCTTCCACTCTCTATTCGTCTTGTAATGAGGAAGATATTGCTTCATTTCAATGCCCTCTCTTTCGCATATTCCAAGAATCTCCTCGTTCTCTGCAAGCACGCTCTCCATAGAATTAGGGGCTTCTGGATTTGGTTGAATGAAGCGTAGAAGTCCCACCAGGTAGAAGATCTCCTCATCAGGCACTGCGGTAGACATACGGGAATCCCACCTGCAACACCCATGTTCAGTAAGATGTACCAGAAAAAAACACTCAATTTCAATTTTTAGGATTAATATTCTTAGGGCCAGAGTCACATATATATATTTACTTGTTTCTGTTAAGAGGATAAAGGAGGATAGGTCCTCCAATGCCGTGTTTAAGAATCCCTTTTAAGACCTTGCTATCGAAACGTGCAATGTGAGACTTTGGTATGAAGAGATTTAGCCAGGGATGAGGAGCATCCCACAATCCAGTGGCTCTGGCCGAGATCTCTTCGCCATATACACGGTTCAGAAAATCGAAATATGATATGTCGATGCCGTAATTCAAGCCTCTTATGTAACTCAGAGGAGCCAGCATGCTCTCGATTTTCTGCAAACATTTTTGCCAATGAAATTCAGCGTCTGTACTACTTGGACTACAATGAAAATAACTGAATACTTCATGGAAAAAAACTGTGATATGATCACCTTATTCAAGGCTGTGAAGTCAGGTGTATTGTGATAATATAAGGCCACCTCGAGGCAATAAAGAACTGGGCCTGAATTCGGAGAGATGAGTGATGAATTGAGGGCGATGTCAGTGGATAGTGATAGTGAAGGCCAGCCGTTAGTGGGATCATTGCTGTTCGCCACCACGAAACCCTCGATATAATCAAAAGATTTGTCATCGGGGAGAGAAATGAGGATCTCTTGGTCGCGTGAAAAGTGTAAAAAGTCCGCGTAAAGGAGCCTCATCCACCTTGCCTGTAATTGCCTTTGTCAGATGACCGACCAGTTTGTGATGCAAACAATGAAAAATAGATGAATATTGCCAAGCAAATAAGCTTTTAAATAATAAGCACATTCACGTCTAGATCAACAATGTAAATATCAGAAGGGGACGTCATCCAGACGCAACTCTGAATACCTATTCCATACTTGTAGCCTTAAGGTAAAATGCCCTCATAAAAAATAATACACTCAATTAGGTCAAATATATAGAGCACATTTCATAGTACATACCATTTGGGGAGCGCGTTGAAGAACGATCCTAGCTTTGGTAATAATGCCGAATTGGCCCAGCCCACCTAATACCCCATAGAAAAGTTCCTCCTGGTGCCCTGCAGAGCAGGTTATTGCTTCTCCAACGCCTGCATTTTTAAGGAGTATGAATTGAAATCATTGTAAACATCTATGTATATATACTTCCGAGAATTCTTATATAGATAAAACTTAAAAATGCTTTTGTCATACAATCGGACACCTTGATATTAAAAGTAGGCAATAAAACTAATCAGATACCCAGATACCCAACGACACCAACAGGTTGCAATATCAACAACCCTTGAACTAACACAAATACAGCATTTACCTGTGACAACTTCCAGCTGCAATACGTTACTTATTTGTGGCCCAAAACGAAAAGCTTGGCCACTAACACCACCATTAGAAAGAGTACCCCCAACAGAGAGAAAGAGGTAATCTGTCCATGAACGAGGAGTAAGCCCCTCTCTCAGAGTGGCCTTGAGGACATTCATCCATAATTCCCCTGCATATACGTCAACGTAAGCCTGAGTCTCCTCTCCCATTCCATGAAAAATATGAATTCCTTTCATGGCAGACATCATGTCCACCACTATTCCGTGTAAGGCCTGAGCTTGTCCATTGATTGAATGTCCATTTCCTTTCGCTGCCACCGTGAGGTGATCAGACATAGCTGCTGTTCTTACAACTCTAACGATGTCATCCACCGATGTAGGAAATACGATGGCAGCTGGGCTGTGGTGGTACATGCCTCCAAAATCACGGGCTGCTCTTGCAGTTTCATGAATGGAGATTGAATTGTTGAAGCGTAGCCCAACCAGAGATTGACAATCTTCTTCGGACAGGGCCGAGGAGCATGGAATATTGTAATCGTTTTCTTTACAGTTGCAGGTTGTTCTGTCCATGTTCAGAATAAGTATCATCAAAACCAGCATTCTCATTGCACAACCCATGATAATATCCCTCCTAAACTCCTACACTCAAACTGGCACAACTTGAAATGTTATTATTCTTCATTTATTTTCACTCGCAACTGCAACTACATGCATAAACTATCCGATCCTGCAATAATAGCTAATTGTATCCGTCCTGTCATGTTGATGGAGCCAGAAAGGCAAACGGTGGATCACAACCCAACAACAGAAAGATCTCCCCAACAGCCAATAACTTATAGGCCGCACTGCAGACAGTTTAAAGACACCCTATAGTATCAGCTGTAGCCACGCGGTGACTCCGGCAAGATTAGATTTTTAATTTCGTTATAAGTAAAATACGTTGATGTTTGTCCTCTGTTAGGACATGGCATAAAATCTGATTCAGGTGGTGCCGATGGTCCATATCGGCGGCACCCTTGACATATTTTTCTCCTGAGTTAATGTATATCTTACCTCATATCTTATAATGATAATAAAAAGTACAAACAAATCTGCGACGCTCATCTGGTGATCCAGAAGTAATGATACAAAACGCTGATATTGTTCTATATAACGAAGAGAACAGACTTGAGGAGTAACAAAATTTCATTACAAGACAAAGATATTGTTATATGGTAAAAGCCAATATTTCAGTCTTTGTCGCAGCATTATTATGGATATAAAATTCTTCCCAAACCCCTTTTGAGTATGAGTTTTTCAAGCCATCTCTCAATAGGTTTGCATTATTAATGCTGTAACCTCTAGGTAATATCTGAAAAATCAAGGCAGTCTAAATACTGCTCGTCCAATGCGAATCCTTCCATGTTTAGTCTGTCAATGTAAAAATTGAAAATTGCAACATGCCCCATCATCCAAGAGCCCTCCGCTAAGTGGGGGATCCATCCAGACGATGCCTCATATCCACTGAGGCTTTGGCTAAAAGATCTGTTCGCTTGTTGTTTTCCCAAAGAGTATGCTGAAAATTTACCTTTTTAAAAGAGCCAGTGAGCTCCAATGCCCTTCTGATGGGCATCCACATCAATGGACTTTTAACTCGTTTCTTTCTAGTTAGAGCATGTCAAATAAGCTGTGAATCCTAGGAAATAACTAAATCTTAATCCCACTCTACAGTATTCCCACCCCAAGCTCTTAAGTCTGCAGAAAATGAATAAACCAAAGGCCAAACCTCCTTGGCGAAGCGGCACTGAATGAAAATATGGACTGATTCTTCATTTCCATTGCAGAAACATCTGCCGAGGCCATGCCATCCTCAGAAGAGTACCTCATGTAGAAAGTTTTTATTTTTGGTTGAGAAATTTTCCAGAACTGTCTATGTCACCCGTTGCTGGGAGAACTGTTGAGAAACATACCCCCGGGTCCCTGCTGACAGAGTAGATTCCATTGACATTGTCTGCACTCCATATCAATCTGTCTGGGCAGTTGTGCAGTGAGATCATCGACCTAGTGAGAGAACGTGGCTATTCCCATTCCGTGGCCAGTTTCCCTTAAAATTACATCTTAAATCTGTCTAAGTGGTAAAAGTTATTTTGGTTTTTATTAGTATTAGTGTAAATTCATCTTAATTTCAAATTTATAATGTATTGTGATGAGATGGATAAAAGTTTCTTGAAACGCAAAAGTTTCTTTAAATTTTTTTAATTTGAAAAGTGGGAGCCATTTGTGGGGAATTACACTGTTTCATTGGGAGTCTTACTTTTTGGCTCTTTTCTGGCGATTTTCTTAGTTTGATTTTGCTAGAAATCTGAAGGAACTAATACCTGAGTTTTCGGCATGTTTGTGACAGCTGGAGCTAATAAGTTGGGCCTCTTCTTCGAATAACTGTTTCTACCATTTGCTGTTTTGAAATTGCCACGTTTCTGCTCCTAATCTCCAAGTTTCCATTTGTATTCGCCGAATTGAAGCACATCAAACTCTATTTATAGAGAATGTAATTTCCTATTTAGGGTAATGTGTTTTAGTGAGTATTGTTAGTGATACAACTTTGTTACTTGTGCACTGTAAAAGAGAATGTAGTCTGAAATTTCTGTGTGTGAAAACATAGATACTTTGTTTTTACTGTTTTGCAATAGAGGTACTTTGTACCCTTTTTTACTGTTTGGAATAAAAGGTTATGACAGTGATTTCTTGAATATGATATGAATTTTTTTTTTTTGTTTCTCATAAACTGTAGTTGATAATCTCTGATCAGTTTTTTCAAACAGATTTTATTTTTTCTGAATCTGTATTTTCTGGGTGTGACTCCTCAATGAGCACTTAAATCCATTTTATAGATTCTTCATTTGGTACCAGAGCATTGGTTTGTGGTTGTTTGCAGCCAGAAGGAGACAATGGCCCAAAATAACAGTTCAGTCCACTACCAGATTCCTCTTTTCTGTGGGGAAAATTATGAGTATTGGAGTGTGAAGATGAGAACTTTGCTCATCTCACAAGATTTATGGATGCTTGTTTGTGCAGGGTACACAGAGGTAGCTGATCAAGCTGCTTATAATGCATTATCAGTTGATCAAAAGATAGAATTAAAGGAGAATAGGAAAATGGATGCCAAGTCTTTGTTTATTCTTCAAACATGAGTTGATATTTCAATTTTTCCAAATATTGCAGAATGTGGAATGTCCCATGATGCTTGGGAAACCTTGGAGAAGGTATACAAGGGCTCTGTAAAGGTAAAAGTTTTCAAACTTCAAATGCTTAGAATAGATTTTGAGTCTCTTTCTATGAAAGAAAATGAAAGTGTTGAATGTTTTATTACTAGAGTTCAAAATATTGTTAATGCTAGTCATGCTCATGGTGAAATTCTTGAAGATAGAAGGATTGTAGAAAAAGTGTTAAGAAGTCTTCCTAACAAGTTTGATCCTGCCACTATTGCTATAGAAGAATCAAGGGATTTAACACAACTAACCCTTGTTGATCTGGTTGAAAGCCTTCAAGTACATGAAGACAGGTTGAAAAAGAATGAGGAACTTTTGGATCAAGCTTTCCAAAGCAAATTGAAGGTAGTAGATGATAAGAAGAAACAATCATCCATTGTTAGAAATGGTTTTTCTTCAACATCATTCAGAGGAGGTAGAGGCCGTGGAAGAGTCAGAGGTAGAGGAAGAAGCAACAGTTCTGGCAGAGGTCATTTTCATTGCACCTATTGTAATAAAGATGGCCACCTTGAAAGTCGTTGCTTTCCAAAGAAAAGAGATACCTCTCATTCAAATTTCAGCAAGGAAGAAGGTGAAAATTCGTAAACTTTATTTCTCACATGTAACAAACTTGAAGCTTGTGATGATTTTACATGGTATTTGGATAGTGGTTGTTCAAATCATATGACTGGAAATAAAAAACTATTTGTGAAGCTAGATGAGAATGTGAAAGGGACAATTAGTTTTGGCAATGATAATGAAGGATATGTAATGGGAAAAGGTACTATTTCCATACGAGTTAAGAATGGAAAAATGATGTATGTTCAAGATACCTTGTTTGTTCCAAACTTAAGGCACAACTTGATTAGCATAGGTAAGCTGAATTCTAACAATTACAAGACTGTTTTTGAAGGAAAGTACAGTAAGATGTTTTACAATGATTCCCTTGTTGAAGTTCCCATGACTGATAATAGGATGTTTTTGTTAAGAATGGAATCAAATGTAGTTTGTTTGAAGGCCTTAGTCGATGATTCTTGGCTTTGGCACAAAAGGTCTAGACACCTTAATTTTGGATCTCTATCCCTTATGCAAAAGAAGAATTTAGTTAGAGGTTTTAATTCTTCCATAGAGTCCAATAATAAGATATTTGAAGGTTGTGCCATAGGGAAGCAACAAAGAGCAATTTTTCCTCATTACAAGTTTAGATCATATGAGCCATTGGCTTTAGTACATTCATATATTTGTGGCCCTATGCAAACCTTGTCACTTGGAAACAACAAGTATTTTCTTCTATTTGTAGATGATTATTCAATAATGTCTTGGGTTTATTTCATAAGGCATAAATCTCAAGCTTTTAGTTGTTTTCAAAAGTTTAAAGTTCGTGTTGAGAAGGAATCAAGATATTATTTGAAAGTATTGAGAACTGATCGAGGTGGAGAGTTCACCTCCACTGAATTTAAGCAATTTTGCAGCTCACATGGCATTAAGGAGTTAACTACTTCTTACACTCCTCAACAAAATGGAGTAGCAGAGAGGAAAAATAGAACAATGGTAGAAATGGCCAGATGTATGTTGAGAGAAATGTGTTTTCCCAACACGTATTGGGAAGATGCAGTCCATTCAACCATATATATTCTCAACAGAAGTTCTACAAAGATGGTAAACGATTCTACTCCTTATGAAGCTTGGTTTTATAGAAAGCCTAATGTTTCTTATTTTAAAATATTTGGGTCTACATGCTTTGTTTATATTCCTAGTCAACAAAGCCAGAAGTTAGATGGAAAATCTGTAAGATGTGTTTTCATTGGATATTCAGAAGAAAGTAAGGCTTATAGATGTCATGATCCTCTTACCAATAAACTTTATGTTAGTAGAGATGTGATCTTTGATGAAGGGGAAGTTTATTTCAAGAATGAAGGAGAAGTTAAAGTGATGAATCCACATATTGAAGGCTTGATTTTTGATAATAATGATGAGTCTTTGTAGCCCTCTACAGCAAGATATATGGGATCACCTTCACGGAGTTCTCCATTGAGGGTATATTCATCCTCTCCAACAATAAGAACTCATGTTGATAGCCACAAAATATCTCCATTCAGTCCTCCTAGAAAAACAAAAAGTTTAAAGGAAATATATGAGACCTCTAGGTATGTTGATCATAATTTTGCTCTTCTTTCTTCTACATATGTTGAACCTTTCAGTTTTAATGAAGCTTGTTCTAATGAGTTATGGATGCAAGACATGGAAGATGAGATTTCACAAATACAGAAAAATGACACATGGGTGTTAGTTGATCTTCCTCATGGAAAATCCACTATTGGTTTAAAGTGGATTTACAAACTTAAATTTAATATGGATGGCAGCATTTCAAAACATAAAACATGTTTGGTTGCACAAGGATATGTGCAACAAGAAGGCATTGACTATGATGAGACTTTTTTTCCTGTAGCAAGAATGGAAATACTAAGGATATTTCTTTCCATTGCATCTTAGTTAAAGTTAATTGTTTATCAAATGGATGTTAAATCTGCTTTCTTAAATGGATATTTGAAGGACGAAGTTTATGTTGATCAACCTAAGGGTTTCATTATTGATGGTAAAGAAGATAAGGTGTATAGGCTTAAGAAGACACTTTATGGTCTTAAGCAAGCCCCTAGAGCTTGGTACTCTAGAATTGATGACTATCTTCACGATCATGGGTTTGTTAAATGTTCTTTTGAGAGTGTTGTCTACAAAAGGGTTGTTGGGTCAGATTTCATCATCCTTTTCTTATATGTAGATGATTTAATTTTCATTAGCACCTCATTTCTACTTATGGAGGAATTTAAAGAGGTAATGAAATCATAATTTGAAATGTCTGATTTGGGAGAAATGCAATATTTCTTGGGAATGAAAATTCAACAAACAAATGAAGGTATATCTATTTGTCAAGCTAAATATATTGAAGACATGTTGAATAGGTTTATCATGCAAAATTGTAAACTTGTGAGCACTCCTCTTGTAGTTGGGAGTAAACTAATGAAAGATGATGAAATTCCACTTTGTGATGCTACCCTTTATAGATCTTTGATTGGCAGCCTTATGTATCTGACATCCACTAGACCAAACATTATGTTTGTTGTCAGTCTAGTTGCTAGGTTCATGCATCAACCTCACGAGTCCCATTGGCGGGCAACCAAAAGGATTCTCAGATATGTAAGTGGTACTAAATTTTATGGATTGTTTTATACCTATGCTAATGATTCAAATGTTGTAGCATACACAGATGCAGATTGGGCAGGCAACTTGGATGATCGAAAGAGTACCTTTGGATATGCTTTTCGCTTTGGAGGAAACCTTGTTTCTTGGAGTAGCAAAAAGCAACCCACTATTGCACTATCTACAACTGAAGAAAAATATATTGTTGCGTCATCAACAAGCACACAAGACATTTGGTTTTCAAGGTTGGTGGAAGACTTGGGAAGACTTACTTCTTCGGCCCAAGAGGGTTATACCTAGAAATGGCATTCCCTCAGCCATCCCAGTCTGGGTGCAGCTTCTGCACTTACCATTTCATTGTTGGGGAGATGAATTCCTAAAAAGCATTGGAGACACATCAGGAAAATTTATCGATAGGGCTGAACCCAAATCTAATATGTATTCTTGTGCTGGGATTTGTGTGGAATTAGATCTAGAAAAAGGGCTCCCAGAGGCAATCAAGTGAAATCTAGACGACTTGACCTACATTCAGAAGCTAGACTATGAGCAACTCCCATTCAAATGCAAGTCCTGTCATGAATACAACCACTTTGCTAGAAATTTCCCCAATAACAAACAAGCACACGAAGTTAATACCACACAACAAGAAGAAGGCTGGCAACAGGTCAGAAAGAAATCTAACAATGGAAAAGGAACATGCCCCAGCCCTGGATATTTTGGATCTACCCTCAAACTGGGTTCCTCTCGCCAAAACCCTCTTGCCAAATCCCTCCCTAACAATTTCTCCCCTAACCCCGCTATCAATCCCCCCACGCCCATTCAAAACTCCTTTGAAACTCTGGGAGAACCATCCTCAAAGCAAACTCCCTCTCCTATGCATGTGTTGGAACCTGTATATTTTTTTCCCCATCCTTAGAAAGAATAGTAGAAGAATCAGTTGACGAGAAATCCTCAAAGGAGGACACTCAAGAAGAGGAACTGCAAGAACCTGAAGAATCTTTATTAAAATCACAATCCAACTAAGATGTGGAGGAAGGGGAACTCCCTCCGAATAAAACCATAAATTCTGGCCAGAGATCAAACAAAGAAGTCAGAGAAGAAACAACGTCAAAAGAAAAGGCACACGGTAAGCAACTATCTATAGAAAACTCCATGCATACCTCAACTCCCAGAGGAGGATCTAAAGGATCTGATCTCTCGACCCTCGACAGTTGATACTCCTCCACCCGTCGTCATTGAATCTCCTCTCTTGGAACTGCAAGTGCTTTGGAAATAAATCCAAAGCTGAGGCCCTAAGAGATATCAAAGGTATGGCCAACCCCTTAGTAATCCTCCTCTTGGAGACAAAAATGGAGGCGTCAACGATCCTAGAAACAACAAAAAAAGTTTTCAAATTCAATGATGGAGTAGTTGTAAGTTCTCAAGGAGCCTCTGGAAGCATAGCAACCCTCTAGGATGAGCATATTTGGACTCTTGAGGTAACTCTAGAAACTCAAAGCTGGCTTCTAACTGTTATTAAAAATAAGGTCTCCAGTAACATCATCTTAGTTATTAATGTTTATATGCCCAACTCCTACAAGGACAAAACCGCTTGCTGGAATTCTCTCTTTTTGCTCAAAAACTCCATTGATCTCTCTTCTTTTATAATTGGTGGTGACTGTTAATATTATGGTAGCTGCGGGAGGTATTTACCTCTACATGTGAACCTGACGAGAATAGAAGACTCTGGGAAGCAAGAGAAACCCTAATGAATTGGCTAATAACCCTAGAAGCCTTGTCGGCTCAAGAATATAATTTATATTAGGCTATTAGCCTCCAAGAGAAGAAGTCGGCCAGAAATAATAATAATATACTGAACATACACATACCCAGAAGGAGAAGTCGGCCCCAACAAACTTGCAGGATTACTATAAATACAGGGCGCCAGTTCTCATTTGACAGCATCTTAGGACTGCAGTTTTCCCAGTTGGTGCGCACTGCAGTTGCAGTTGGTGTGCAGGTTTGGAGGAGGGTTGCAGGTGCAGCTGCAGCAGCAACTAGTTTCAGTATTGGCTTGGATTTCTCTTGGCTAGAATTTGGGACTATCTGATCAGTCTTTTGTGTTGCACTATCCTTGGGGAGAGATGCGTTGTCCTTTGTTTGTCTATCTAGCCTAGGGTTTGCTTCTGGAGGAATTCTCAGGTCAAGGTTAAGGTGCTCGGAGGGAGGCTTCGGCCTGTGGTTGGGTGACGAGGGTATCGTCAATGGTAAAACGAGCACACCATCTTCTATATTCTAACAGGTTAT
>ML849249.1:9822-30443 GCA_009831015.1 Picea engelmannii
GAACACTATCCATTTCTCTTAAGTTCATTCAATAGTTAGATCTAGGGAAAGAGTAGTATTCTGTTACGGTTTGTTCCAGATCCAGGTGGATCTTGGGGAGATTGGTCTGTGTCCGCACTCACGAATTTATCCATAAACAATCCTCTATTGGGATACCTGTGTTATCGAACAAGTACCCTGATGGGTTTTCCTAGTCATACCATAGGCCAGTACCCACTGCCAATAGACTTGTTCAATATCCCAGTGGGTTAGCCTCTTACACCCATATTACAGCCTTTAGTACCACCCTTAATATTTGTATGTATGTATTGCTTTCACAATGAGATGGGGAGGAAAATATGAAAACCTTTTTATGGAATGGGATGGTATATGGTTTGGAGGACACTCTATAAATTGCCCATAAAATATTGTTCGCATGAAAAATAGACTTATGCATTTATATTAGTCCAAAGACATATCATGGTAAAACTTACTTAATGTGTAGTGGATGAGTCCGTAAGAGAATGAATTAAATGTGTCTCTAGTCCCTAAGTCTATCTTCTTCAGATATAATTATAGTGGTGTTCCCTCACAAGTAGGAGTGACATCCACTCTCCTGCTACTATTTGATAAGGATGCTTGAATAACAAGGTCTGATATGAAACTAGGACGTACAAGTTGCCTATAGGTATTACTATGTAGACCTTGAAAATTTAAGTAAATCCCCATAGTGTATTAAAGTTGGCCTTCGAGCTAATGTTATTACTAATTGTATGAAATATGCATGTAATAAGGGAAATAAAGATCCGGAAATGTTTTGGTTTCTAGTATTAAACTATCAATACTATCTTTATGTTAGTTCCTTTATTAAAAAAAAAACACACAAAGTTGGGTTGTATTAAAATTTAAGCTAAACTAACAACATACATCATTTATTCATTAACCTACTCTACCTAAAAAGAAAGGAAAATATTTATTCAAGTGTAAAAACTTTTCCAATGTAACCATGTGCGAAGCAAGATAAGAAACATACCCATATCCACATATGAAAAAATTATTGCAATGATTACGTGGATATGTAGAACCAACCAACCTACTTGTTTCAACATCAGAAGGTGTTGAAAAAGAGAATAGTATTTTGGTCTGATGACCTTTTGAAACCAAATTTCAATGTAATCTTGATGTTCATCAACAATCATTTCTATGCTCTCCTTTATCATTCCATGAAAACCTCTTCTTTTGGATGATTGATTTTTTAAGTACATAAAGGATATGTTGAGATGGATGTTGAGAACTCCTCAATCTCAGGTTTTAGTGATCGCTCTACACCATATGTAGTCCATAATTTTCCATCTTCCTTCTCATTTTGGAAAGAAAAATCATTTTGTATCTTATGGGACTTTGTTTCTTTTATCATTTCTGAAGAGGTAGATAAGCTCATGACTATTGTCAAGATGTATTCTTCTTGAAAAGAAGAAATCCCAGGTGCTTCTAGGATTTGAGAGAGTTATCCTAAACTAATGGTCACCTTTGAATCCATTATGTTGGTTGATGGGTCCTACCTCACACATGGATTAGTGTCTAGGGTTCTTAAAACACCCAACGAAATAATAACTGAAATTCAACACTATTGAAACAAAAATAAAATGAAATGAATTGCAAAACTTAAAGAATACTACTTACAGAAAACTTGAACTCCTCATGCTACTTTAGACCTCGTTTTCACCAAGTTATCTTTTCACAAGAGTTATCTCTTCAAAAAGAAAGCACAATTGCAGGAATGAAAACATGCTTGCGGGAAAGTAAACAAACTGAGAAAAGTAAACAAACTACGCTCTAATACCTTTAGCACCTCCCCGACAACGATGCCAAAAATGTCTATTGAAATATATGTTATCTATTTCGACATTAAATTGTCAACCCCGGGCTCGTAAGATTCGAGGTGCTAGAACTGTATGTGCAGGTCTAGAGCTCTAATCTAGCCTAATATAATGCCAACAACATGATATTAAAGAGATCAAATTAATTAGAACAACTCATCACCTAATAAAGAAAACTAACATGGAGTGATCATATCTCACGAGTTAGGTCATTAATCTATCTGTTGGTGATTTAAAGCTATTGGAAAATTGAGCTCAAATTTCACTGCTTGGAAAAGGGCGAGGGTCAGATCAAGGGATGGATCGAGGGCCGAATCGAGGATTGGATTGCATTTCTGACCTGTTTCAATCAAAAGACAAGTGTTAAAATATTGCATGCATTCGACTAAGGATAAACCATCAAAAAATCATTAAAAATCAATACAACACATACCTCATGCTGATCAATAGAAATTTGATAGAAGAAGTATGATAATGTTGGTTGTGGAGCCTGATTATCTTCTTGATTTATAGGTCTTTTACTTTCAACCGTGTTTATACCCCATGAAGTATTTACACCCCAGAAGTATGTACACTCTTCCACGCAGGGGAGTGCAGAGGGGGGGTACCCCCTCTATGGGGTCTGGGGGGCCTATCCCCCTGGCTGGGGGGTTTGGGGGAAAGTGGGCCCCCAGCGGGGGTTCGGGGGTAAAGCCCCGGAAGAAAAAATTGCCTTGTAAAAGTATATTGTAATTTAATTATAAATTTGGATCGTTCATTATAAGGTCACAAATCTAACGGTAGAGATTATGTTAGGGTTTTTTTCCCTAGAAGGCAACCCTCTTTTATGAGGGAAATGTATCACAGCTATGGATGATGGTAAATATTGTATTCTGAGAGAGGAGACTGTGAGAGAAAGAAGAGGAAGTTACAACAGGTTTTGTTGTAGGTTGTATCCCTTCATTTGCTGGATAATAATAAAGGAAGGACCTGGCAATTTCTCTGGTGGACATAGCCCACACTGGGTGAACCACGTAAATCTATGTCTCTCTTGTATTGTGTGTCTTCTGTGTTTTGTTTCTGCAATTGTTTTATTTTATTGCTCCGTGGTCCTATTTTTCTAACAGATAATACCTTTAAAAAATGACTAATAGAGGTATGAATTATACGATCCCTATGTTCAAAAAGATACTTAGAGAAGGAAAAAATTAGGAAAATATGGAGCCAATAGACATGAAGAGAAGTCAATAGCAGGATCCCGAAAGACCGAGAGTTGTTAGATCAGTTGGGATCATTCTCAACCGTTATATATCATTGCAATGTGTTTTCGGAAAGGATTTTTCGAAATACATCATTGAGAAGAGTTTTGATGGCATCGATTATGAATTTTCTTCGATATCCTTTTGGTCAAAGTGACAAATAATTCCTAATTGTTTCAACTCCGAGTGATAATGTATCGACTGAGAATATTTTTCGATACCTTTTTGGTCAAAGCACCAAATATTTCCTAATATTTTCAACTCCGAGTGTTCAAGTATCGAAAGGGAATATTATTTGATACCCTCTGGTTGAACTAGTGAAACTTCATCAACCTTCTGAACTCCAAAGGAGAAGTTTCGAGAGTATTGAAATGGAATTTTCTTCGATACCCTTCTAGTTGGAGCAACGAAGATTGCCTATAAATATTTTCAACTCCGAGTGATAAGGTATCAATTTAGAATATTCTTCGATACCCTATAGTCGAAGTGGAGAATATTACCTAATATTTTCAACTTCGACTGATAAGGGATCGAAAGGGAATATTCTTCGATACCCTCTAATCGTAGCGACGAAGATTGTCTAATCTTTTCAACTCTCAATGATAAGGGATCGAAAGGGAATATTCTTCAATACGCTCTGGTCGGAGAAATGAAAATTACCTAATATTTTCAACTATGAATGTTAAGGTATCGAAAGGGAATATTCTTTGATACCCCCTGGTCGGAGTGGCGACACTTACCTAATTTTGTGAACTCTGAATGAAAAGATTTGATGGTATAAAAAATGAATATTCTTCGATACTCTCTTTTTGGAATCCCTTTTGAGCTCGATTTTTTAGTAGTCTAAATGGGAACCTATGACAGACGGTCCAGACTTATTCTGATTTTAATATCAACAGTGCAGATTGCCCCATACACAAAACTGCTTCACAGTGTCAAAAAAAACAAAAATTAAGCCTGGAGCGATTTTCATATTTTGGACATAACTGGAGCATATTAAGTCAGATTTGAATGAAACTTATGGGTTTTTTCCACAGAGATGAATTCTACGAAATTTTTAGAGAGGGTCCTTGTCTATTTCAACTTTCATTTGTCAGAAATGACAAAATAATGGTTTTTAAATATCTGGGTCTAGATCATTGGCAGAGGTCCAGATTAAGTTGAAGTTCCAAAGAGGGTCCTTGTCTATTTTGACTTTCATTTGTCAGAAATGACAAAATAATGGTTTTTAAATATCTGGGTCCAGATCACTGGAAGAGGTCTAGATTAAGATGAAATTCATTGAGGGTGTCCATGATATGTAAATACTAGCAATCAAAAACTTCATTAAAGATAAATATTCAACAATACATAGCCAGTAGCTACAATGATCAAATGATCAACAATCTCTTCATTGCAGAGAGATGAATGGTCTAGAAATTCTAACGACTCTCTGCAATATTTGGAAACCTCCATACTACTCTACTACAACCTCTCCCTCTAAATATATGACTAACTCTATGACTATATCCCCTCTGATATTTCCATACATTTTATACAAAGAAGCAAGGTGCGAATTGAAACCAATTTCCCCAAATCTGGATTGTCAAATTTATGGATAGATTTACAAAATATTTTCTTGATGTATTTTTAGTGGATCTTGGTTGAAAAACAACTCAAGATCATATTACATTGGATTTATCTATCATAAACATCTGAGAATAGGATGGAGTTGGTTCCTTTGTTCACTGGTTGCTTTGTTTGGGACGTAGTTTGCTAACAGTCACAACAAGAAAATACCATTTCAAAGAACCAAACGTATCTACCAATACATGATTGTTTTGGAGAAATTGTTGGCATGCCACCTAATTAGATATGTTTTGGACAAAACCCATGTCGCAGATTTTCTAGATTCTTCTTTGTTTCTTTGGAAATTTCGCCCAAAGTACATTACTCAATTTTGTCCCTAGGAACAAAACCTATGTTTCATAATATTCCTTGGAGATGCAGAGACATTCCAATCTTGGAGAAATGCATAGAAACTACAAGAAACAAGCTAGGCAAATCATCATCAGTAAAACCAACAATAATTCTTTCTAATTCATAAAAAATAAAGGAAAATAATGATAATTAACTACTTTATTACTTGTAGGCTGATTGTGGTATATTCATGAATAAACACAACAACAAGATAATGAATGGGTGATGGGATAAGGTAAAATGGTTAAAATTAGGTGTTTTGAATGGTGAAAAGGATGAAAACTTGACAACTCAACACTCAGTTTGATCATATTTCCATTGTTGTTCCTTTTTCTGAGCACTTTCCATCCAAGCCCAACTTCGACACCTCACATTTCCAACCCTTATATCATATTGGTATTACATCTTCACCATATACTCCATTTTCTAGGTCAATCTTTCCCAAATTTTACCTTGATTGAACTTTTCAACACTTGTGGTGTTCTACTTTATATTACTCTAGCTTAATATTGATATTACAGTCTTATTAGACATTTTCTGCTTCTTTGACCAACTTGGCCTAGCCTTGACTTCATCAATCATAATTATGGAACATTGTAATGCTTCATTTATGTCTCTTTAGTTTCATATAGAATCCTTCAGGGTCCACTTTGTTTTCCATGCACTACACATACACTTTCTCTTGTGCTTTTTTAATATTTTCATTTTGGAATTCAATGCACTTCTTATATTATTCTTTGGTTTGTTACCCATTTGCACAATTCCAATGCACTCAACATTACCTACCTTCATCCCTCATAAACCATGCTCATTTAGTGTTATAATCTTCCCCTTAGTGTTGTAATATCTTCCAATAAGCTTAAACATTCATGTTATGGAATCTCTTTCCCTTATCAATAGTTGTTTGTAGACTTTGTTCAATTTTGGATTCCATTCACTTCATTGGATAACTCTCTTTGAAGTATTATTTTATCCTCCAATATCAATCCACACATAATGAAGTGATTTATTCCTCCATTTTCACCTTTAAAGCAAGTGAAAGTTCATTATTTCTTTCATTGAATTCTTTACGCTTTGTGACGTAGCTAGTGCCCTCTGTACTGTATTGTGGCTACAAGGTACTCCATAAAACCACCAAGTTTCACCACACTTTTGTTGGGCACTCTTATACCATAGGTTTATTTCTTGTTATAAATTATTTAGACATAATTTTTTGGTTCATAGCTTGCAACTCTTCTGAGCATTCATACAATTGTCCATCAAGGTGATTTACCCATCACATAAGCCACACATCACCTCATGAATTTCTCATTCTCCTTATTCATTGGAAAATTTTCTCTACTATATCAAACTCCATCACTTTTTATTTGCAATCATGATTTGTATCCATCATTACTTAGTTCCATTTCTCCATTTTCATGGGTTAATAAACTTTCCTTACTTTCCTTTTCATAATGATACCAATCTTTCCCTATTGGCTTGTTCTATGACTCTTATTCTTGTATGCCTTCGTATTCAATACATTAGCTTATTGGTTCCTTATTCCTGATGATTGAACATGTAATCAAATTTAAAATATACCTTAAAAATAATCATTCATGGCATTTGACCACCTTGTTAATAGACCTCACCATAACACTCTCTCCTTGAGTGTTCCTCTTCATCAATAGAACTACCCTATTATTGACTACTCGAACTTATATTTATTAATTATCATGTTGTTTCACCTCCAAATGTGCCTCCACACCACTGTACATGCACCATAAAGAATTATGAGTGGCCTTCCTTGATAAATATTTACATCGAGTTTCACCTCTATCATCCTAAACCCTTTTTCCAAAACTAACATTGTTTTGGAATTCTTCCACCTTTGACAGTTGGATTTCTCACTCAAGCCCAGAGGTCTTATTCCTACAAGTTTTTGAAACAAATAGATGCATATTTTTATAACATCAACCTATCATGTTGTCTTGTGAATTACCTTTCCAATGGATATAACCATTTTCAATTTTTAGCTCTGAGATGAAAGTTATGGCTCTCTAAATTTTCCATTTCTACCCAATTTGCACACTTTTCTCATTGGTACAATCAAGGTTGGAGACCAACTTCTGTCATTTGTAGAATAAAATGTCATGATAACAAAGTTGTCTAGATCATTGAGGACATTGAATTTCGACTAAGAATTTTTTTCTAGATTGGTGATTTTGGGCTTCCTTTCCTCCACCAAAGATTTAAAAAATTATCAAAAAGTCTCCTGGAATAGTGGATTTTGGCATGTTTCTATATCCTCACTCCAAAGATCCCTTTGAAATTTATCCAAATGCTCAATTGAGTTTTTTCATGCCTGCTCTTATTCCTTAATGTCCAAATTGCATCATCAATAGGGCTAAGGGAAATGAGTACCACCCTATTCTTTAAAAACCACTAATTTGCAATTTTTGAAATTTTGGAGATGAATTAGCTAATGACCCTCATTGAAACTTTTATAGTCCTTGTCTTTGTAGAATTATTCCTAAAATTTCACCTAATTCCAAGAATCCCTACTCTGATTATGGCCAAAATAATATTTTGTCTCCAGATGTGGGATGAAAAATGGCTAATGAAGTGGCCCATGTGTCCACATGTCAACCTCTAATGTTGTCATGTCATCTCCCTTGCCTCCTCACATGCCATGTGAGACATCCATTCCCCCTTTGTACCTTTTTCATCTTCTCATTATAAGTTTATTATTAGCTCTTATTTATTTCGGGCCACTTGTACCCCTTTTTCCTTATTCATCACTTGGCATGATATCCTTGTTGATGTGATTAGAGGGGGAAGGTTCCCATATCTGATTCACATGTTTCCCCATGCATGATCAATATCTACGGTTCAAATCAATTGTGGAGAAAAAAATTACCAATTGTATAATTTATACTTTTCCTCCACAATTTTTTCACCACTTATGGGGCATGTGTCACCTTGAAATAAATTGTGGATCCCAAACTCATTTTTGGAAAAACACCTCCTATGCCTTTGCAATCTATTGACCACCATTGTTGATACCACTTACCTCTTGTGATGTCATGAGGTTTCATGGGACATGTGGCACTCATCTGTTGGTTGTGGAGGTTGAACCTATCAATTATTAACATGACTCTTTTCTTTTGAAAAATTCTTACCACTTGGGGATATAAATCACTTAGACAATGATTGTAGAGGGATTTCAACCATTTGAAATACCACTCATCCTCCCTCCAAAAACTTCTCACCGCCATTGGTTCACTAACCTACCCCTGTAATAATGGAATATTCCTCGTGGATTACAACTATGCACATGGAATCCACTTGGTAACACCCTTATGCCCCCATGTCACCCTGCCAGTTCATGTAACATTTTCTGTTACCCATCCATAATTGATAAATTTGACCAATTTTTCATTTCTCTCAATTTCATCCACAGGGAAACCATGAAATTTTAGACTTGTCTCCTCCAATTAAATCTTTTTCTCTCATGAGGGAATTGTATCCTAGTACCTACTAAATTTTACATTCCCACCAATTAGACCTTTGGATTTCATCTAGAATTGGGAATTTTCTTCAAATTTTGAATTTTCCCCAAATTTTTACATGGGATCAACTCTAAATTTTAATAATTTATGCATAACCTATTGAGTTATCTAGAAATATTCCAATCTAATGATTGGAGAACTCAATCTAACAACTTTAAACTTCAAATATTGTTTTTCCCCAATTATTCTCCTTGAACATGTTAGGGACCTAACTTCCCTAACCTCTCACGTAGGTAGAATAATATATTTCCATGTAATAAAGGCCAATATTAATAAGGCCTAGAAGTAAGGAAGAATAAGTCAAATGTAAGAAGACCTAATAGAATCCTCCACTTCTAGAAGGATCTTCCTCTAGATTGTTATTTTGGATAGACAGGTTTAGTATAAATAGGAGTAGAGGGCATAAGAAGTTTTGTCTTGGATATTATTGTAATAGGGATCTACTTTGTTGGAGGTTTCCCCCTTGAAGAGGCAAGTGAAAATTGTTATCATTAATAAAGGTGTTCTTCATGGTGTTATTCTGGTATTATTCTGGTATTGTTTTGGTTATAACATTTTTTTTCTGCCATTTCTAGCTAAAATATTTTTGTTTTGCATACTATTCTATATTTGGAATACTACAAGTGGTATCGGAGCACTTTCCTTGGCAGAAAATTGTGGGTTAATTCTTTTCAGGGTAGAGACGTATTTCGATGACTTAAATCTATAGAGATCCATCATTATGCGCATAAACCTGCGGTCGGGGAGTCATACATTCAGGAAATACAAGTGGTACTTAAGCGCACCTCTGTTGGCTACCCTTGTAACCCCTGTCGGTACCCCTTCGAGTGGTAGTGGATTAGACAGAACTTGTATACAGATCGACCTTGATATCTTGAAGCCCTCCATAGATAAATCGATCGGTCTCCTAAATTCTATAGTTCCACCAAGAACAAAACTTGAGAAGATATTATCTAGTACCTGGGTAGTCGGGTAGTATGGCTAAGGGCACAGTCTAGCCTCCTTAGTTGGTGCCCTGGGAGATTAGGCCGAGTAATTCTATTAGACCCCACATGTATATTAGAGAGTTATAGCACATGGAAAACCCTTGTCTATAGACACCCTGCATACCCTAACCCTTGGGATGAAAACAAAAATAGAACATACAAGATCTATTGGCGCACAACTATTCCTCCTACATTCGGGTTGCGAAATTACTACAGATGATCTGGATTTTATGAGAAGAGAGAAATGACTACAGATTATTAACAGGTTATTAACACAAAATAACAAATATACAGTAAAACTGGTTTTCTATTCAATAAGGAAATAAGATGAAACTGTAAAATACAACAGAAACAAGCTTGTTGGAATGGTGGCGGCTTATCTCTGAGAAGAGATGTGACGGCTACACTCATTCACAAGAAGATGATTACAATGAGGCTCTCAATGCCTTTTTTAAATAAACAAGAATTACTAAAACCATAGACATCCAAAAACCTAACCCTAGGAGATGAAGCACCAAAAGTCATGTGGGCCCCATTTGGGTAAGTTAGTACATCAACTTCCCCGGGTCGTAACTTTTGCATACAATAGTCGTTTTAGGCATATGACAGTCCGTTGGAAAGGTATCATCGAGGAGATTCATTTTGGGGGTTCAATAATGCCTTTGTATGTCATTGAGAATATCAATCCCTAAAAACCTTCATTTAGGCCCTCAAAATGGCCCCGGAAGTTAAAACTGCTAAAAATAGTAAATTGCAAAAATTGTCAGAAAATTGTTTTGAGCTAGTTGGAAGAGGTGGGTGGCCACCGATATCCATGTGAACCTTGAAATACACTTGTCTCAATCCTCCCTCCTTAGGAAGAAATGGTCTCCATTGCGTTGAGTCCCCCCATCAGATGAGAAAATTTCTGCTGAATTTGGCCCTGGGTGAGCCACTTGCCTTAGTGCAGGAGCTGCCCTACTTTGACGACTCGATAAAGTTATATCCTTTGTTGTTGAGTGCCCTTGATATATGTTTCCACAATATGATTGTTGGATTCTTGTTGTATGCAATCGAGGTTGATCTTTTTTAGTGTCAGCTGCTCTGCTACGTCTGAGGTGTCCAATAATGGTGAGAAATAAGGGTGAAGGAGATCAATGTTGAATACTGGGTGTAGGCCAAGGAAAGGAGGAATGTTGAGCTCAAAAGAATTATCCCCCACAGCCTTGGTGATTGTGTACAACCCATAACATAGTGGGAGAAGCTTACGATGGGGTCCTGTAAGGTGCTCTTTCTGCAAGTACAGCCAAACTTTATCACTCACCTGAAACTTATGTGGCACCTGATGTTGATCATGGCACTGCTTGTACTTTTCATTGGACTTCTGTATGATATCCTGAACCTGTTGGTGGATGTGTTGTCTCCACTCAATGAACTGGGTGGCTTTGTCAACTTTGGTTGGAGTAGGAGATGAGTCGGTTGAGGTGACCACAAGGGGAAGTGCAACATCTATGGGACCCAATGGTTGGAATCCCAACCCCACCTAGAAGGGGTTGTGGTCGGTTGAGCTATGCAGGACTCGATTGTAGATATGTTGGACATAGGGAAGGATCTCATCCCATGTGCGAGGTTGATTTGAATTATACATGCAAAGGATATGCACAATCATTCAATTGACAACCTCGGTTTGGCCATCTATCTAGGGGTGGAAGGTCGTGGATTTGGTGAGCTTGGTGTCCAGCAATGACCAGAGGATCGACCAGAATGTGCTAAGAAATAGACTTTCCCAATCTAGGAAAATGTTTTTTGGAGTCCAAAATGTACCCAGACTCGTTCAAAGAAGAGCTTGGCAGTGGCCTCTGTTGTGATGTTCTTCTTGCAGGCAACCAGAATCACCATCTTATAAAAGTGATCAACAACCACAAAAACACAGTGATTTCCCCACTTCGTGGATGAGAGGCCCGACATGTAGTCCATTGATATGGATTCCCATGGCCTATCAGGAGTAGGAAGAGGGGTGTACAGGCCATGTTTCTTAGTAGTTGGTTTGGCAATAGCGCAGCCAATGCAGGACCTAATATACTTGTTAACCTCATGTCGACATTTCGGCCAGTAGAAATGTTTCTATAGCATCGCCACTGTCTTTTTGATGCCAAAGTTTCCTGCCACCTAACTATAGTGGGCTTCCCAGATCATCTTCTCTTGCTCGCTTGATGGAACACAGATATGGCCCAGACGACACAACAACCCACCTTGAAGATGGAAATTATCAGCAACTGCATTTTCACCCAATATTTGGTAGGTGATGGTGAAGTTTGGGTCTGTATTAGAGAGTTGGGGCCATCCAGAGGATTCATGGCCGTAGGATTCTAGCACCATGGTGAGTTTCGCGACTGGTAGTCTACTGAGGAAATCAATGAAGCTATTGGTGCTTCTTGTTTTATACTTGATGTTTATGTGGAATTGTTGCAAGTATGTGGACAACTTTGGATGGAAATCATTCTACAATTTTATTTGTGTCTGCATGAATTGTAGTGTCTTATGATTAGTGTGGATGATTGTTTCCTTCCCAAGAATGTAATGTCTCCATTGGCAGCAGGCTTGCACAATGGAGTACATTTATTTTTTGTAAGTAGGGTACTTACGGACAACATATGATACTATCTCACTATGATAGGCCACGGGGTGGCCATGCTGAGTGAGAATGACGCCCACCGCATAGTCTGAAGCATCTGTCTCAATATCAAAAGGATACTGCAAGTCTGTTAGTGAAAGTATTGGGGCTGAGCACAAGCATTGCTTAAAATATTTGAATGCTTGTTGTTGGGACCAGCCCCACACAAATTTATCCTTACCACCACCCCTGGTTATTTGGCTAAGGTCCCATGCAACATGGGAGAATCCCAACACCAACCTACGGTAGCAATTGGCAAGGCCCAAGAAGCTTTGAAGCTCAGTGAGTTTCATTGGGGCTAGCCAGTCACGGATGACTTGGATCTTGGTTGGATCCACATGTACACCATGATGATAAATTATGTAGCCCAGGTAATGGACCCTGTCCATGCCAAAGGAGTATTTTTCCAAGTTGGCATATAGCTTGTGTTGTCACAGGGTGTGCAGAACCTATTGAATATGTTGTAAGTGTTTCGCCCAAGTCTTATTGTAAATGAGAATGTCATCCAGATACACCACTACAAAAGTATTGGTGAATGGTCGCAGGATATCGTCCATCATCCTCATGAAAGTGGTTGGAGCATTTGTCAAACCAAAGGGCATGAGAAACCATTCAAAAATGCCTTCCTTTGACTTGAAGGCAATTTTCCATACATCTGTATATTCTATTGGGACCTGGTGGTAGACAGACTTCAGATAAATATTACTGAAGTATTTGGCCCCCGTGAGTTGATCAAGGAGGTCATTTATTCGAGGAATCAGGTACCGGTTTCTGATTGTGATTTTATTCAGATCCTGGTAATCAATGCAAAGTCGCTAGGTTCCATATTTCTTCTGTACTAGCATGATTGGGCTCCTGCAACGTGATGAGCTGGGATGGATGTGCCCCTTTTGGAGCAGTTCTTGGATCTATCGCTTGATCTCCTCATTCTCTAACAGAGAGCGGTGATAGACTGGCCCATTGGGGAATGGTGCACTGGGGGTCAGATCAATGGGGTGCTTGACCTGGCAGTATAGAGGTACCTCAGTAGGTGAGGAGAAGATATCTAAGTATTCTTGCATGACCTTATCTACTTGCATCTAATGTGTGGAGAGGTCAGATGTAGAGACCCTAGATGTGGTTGTGATCTTTCGCTTATTCTGAGAGAGAATCACGAAGAAGACAAACTTACCCATCTGAGAGATGACCTTCCTACATTGCTTAACAGAGATCAAGGAAATAGCACTAGGTGGGACTGCCTCAGGTATCCTGTACAATTTCCTATTAAAAGTAATAATAACACTACAAGGCCTAGACTCATATACAACATGACATTTCCATAAATAAGGTTGGCCCAAAAGAACATCACAAACTTTGAGAGGAGAAACATAACACAATACCTCATATTTGAAGGGCTTGATTTCATACGACAGTTGGCATTATTGGATGACATGGAGATCACTTCCTTGGCAGAGCCATCCGATGGTGTAGGGTTGTGGGTGAGGTGTTGTCAGCAAGGCCAGCCGCTTGACAAACTCTACTGAGATGATTTTCTTCTAGCTACCACTATCCACGCTGAAGTGCAGCAGGGTGCCTTTTACCCACATCTGTGAATGGAAGAGGCGTTCTCCTTCTTTTGGCTCATCTGGTTCACCAGGATGGAGCTTGGTGGTAGCAATGGTGGCATTGGTGGTAGAAAGTTTCCCACCAATCTTTGACATGGGGAATGACTTTGAGGAGCACAAAAGTAATCTTTTCTCTATTCGAAAAGTTATGGACAGAAAAATACCCTTATAGTAGATTCAACCACTTGTCTAGAGCATCTGTGTCTATCTGACCTTCAAATATAGTAATATCGAAGTTTATTTGTACCTTGAAGGGGGTGGTGCCTCTGCTTGATGAAGATGTGTCGCTTATTGGGAGCCATCGAAGAATTTGCGCGAAATTATCCATCATCTCATTCCTTTGTTGTGTGAGGGCTTCCTCAATAAATAGTTTGAAAGGATCTCTTATCCCTTCATATTTCTTTTCTCCTTCCATGAGAGGTCACTTGGGTGTGCAAGATCTTTTGTACTCCGACCTCGTTGGGGACATGCATTAAGATGACAAGGAGAAGACCGCTCTGATGCCACTGATATTTATTTTATGAATAGAAAAAAATGACTACAGATTATTAATAGGTTATTAACATAAAATAACAAAGATACAGTAAAACTGGTTTTTTATTCAATAAGGAAATAAGTTGAAACTGTAAAATGTAGCGGAAATAAGCTTGTTGGAATGGTGGTGGCTTATCTCTGAGAAGAGATGTGACAACTGTGCTCATTCGCAAGAAGATGATTAAAATGAGGCTATCAAGGAATTTTTATAATAAACAGGAATACCAAAATCCCTATACATCCAAAAACCTAACCCTAGGAGATGAAGCGTGAAAAGTCATGTGGGCCCCGTTTGGGTAAGTTAGTACATCAACTTCTCAGGGTCATAACTTTTGCATACAATCTCCGTTTTAGGCATATGATAGCCCATTGGAAAGGTATCGTCAAGTATATTAATTGTGGGGGCTCAATCATTCCTTTGGATATCATTAATAAGATCTATCCTGAAAAACCTTCATTTATGCCCTCAAAATGGCCCTGGAAGTTAAAACTGCTAAAAATAGTAAATTGCCAAAATTGTGAGAAAACTGTTTTGAGCTAGTTGGAAGAGGTGGTTGGCCACAAATATCCACCTAGACCCTAATATCCACCTGGATCAATCCTCCCTCCTTAGGAAGTAATGATCTCCATTGCATTGATTTCCCCCATCAAATGAGGAAAATTCTGCTGAATTTGGCCCCGGGTGAGCCACTTGCCTTGGTGCAGGAGTTGCCCTGTTTTGATGACTTGATAAAATTGGATCCTTTGTTGTTGAGTTCCCTTGATTTGTGTCTCCACAATCTGATAATTGGATGTCTATTGTATGCAACTGGGGTTGAGCTATGTTGGTGTCAGCTAATGTGCTACGTCTGAGGTGTCCAATAATGGTGGGAAATAAGGGCAAAGGAGATCCACATTGAATACTGGGTTCAGGCCAAGGAAAGGAGGAATGTTGAGCTAAAAATAATTTCCCCCCATGACCTTGGTGATGGTGTACAACCCATAACGGAGTGGGAAAATCTTCCAATGGGGTCCTGTAAGGCGCTCTTTCTGCAAGTGCAACCAAACTTTGTCGCCCATCGGAAACGTGTGTTGAACCCGATGTTGATCATGGTGCTACTTGTACTTGTCATTGGACTTTTGTAGGATATCCTAAACCTATTGGTGGATGTGTTAGATCCGCTCAATGAATCGGGTGGCTTTGTTAGCTTTATTTGGACCATGAGATGAGTCGGTTGAGGTGACCGGAAGGGGAAGTGCAACATCTATGGGACCCAATGGTTGGAATCCCAACCCCACCTGGAAGGGGTTGTGGTCAGTTGAGATATGCAGGGCTTGATTGTAGATATGTTGGACATAGAGAAGGCTCTCATCCCATGTGAGAGGGTGCTTTGAATTATACATGTGAAGGATATGCACAATCATTCTATTGACGACCTTGGTTTGGCCATCTGTCTGGGGGTGGAAGGCTGTGGATTTGGTGAGCCTGGTGTCCAGCAGTGAACAGAGGCTCGACCAGAATGTGTTGAGAAATCAACTGTCTCAATCTGAGACAATGTTTTGTTGGATTCCAAAATGTACCCAGACACGTTCAAAGAAGAGCTTGGCAGTGGCCTTTGCTGTGATGTTCTTCTTGTAGACAACTAGAATCGCCATCTTAGAAAAGCGATCATCAACCACAAAAACACAGTAATTTCTCCACTTGGTGGATGGGAGGCCCAACATGTAGTCCATTGAGATGGATTCCCATGGCATTTCACGAGTAGGAAGAGGGGTGTACAAGCCCTGTTTCTTAGGGTTCGGTTTGGCAATAGTGCAGGCAGTACAAGACCTAATATACTTGTTGACCTCATGTTGAAGTTTCATCTAGTAGAAATGTTTTTGTATCATCACCACTGTCTTTTTGATGCCGAAGTGTCCTGCCACACAACTGTAGTGCACTTCCCAGATCAGCTTCACTCGCTCTCTTGATGGAACACATATATGGCGCGGATAACACAACAACCCATCTTGAAGATGGAAATTATCAACAACTGCGTTTGCACCCAACATTTGGTAGGTGGTGGTGAAGTCTGGGTCTATCTCATAGAGTTGGGGCCATCTAGAGGTCTCATGGCCGTAGGATTCTAGCACCATGGTGAGTGTCACGACTGGCGGTCTGCTAATGCGATCAACGATGCGATTGGTGCTTCCTGTTTTATACTTGATGTTGATGTGGAATTGCTGCAAGTATGTGGAAAAAATTTGATGGCAATCATTCTGCAATTTTCCTTGTGTCTGCATGAACTATAGTGGCTTATGATCAGTGTGGATGATTGTCTCCTTCCCAAGAATGTAATGTCTCCACTGGCGGTAGGATTGCACAATGGAGTACATTTCTTTGTTGTAATTAGGGTACTTACAAACAACATCTGATATTGTCTCACTATGATAGGCCATGGGGTGGTCATGTTGAGTGAGAACGACATCCACTGCATAGTCTGAAGCATATGTCTCGATTTCAAAGGGTTGTTGCAGGTCTTGTAGTGAAACTACTGGGTCTGAGCATAAGCGTTGCTTCAAATTGTCGAACGCTTGTTGTTGGGATCGGCCCCACACAAATTTTCCCTTACCACCACCCCTGGTTATTTTGCTAAGGTCCCATGCAATATGGGAGAATCCCAATACGAACCTACAATAGAAATTGGCAAGGCCCAAGAAGCTCCGAAGCTCGGTGAGTGTGGTTGGGGCTGGACAGTCATGGATGACTTGGATCTTTGTTGGATCCACATGTACGCCATGATGATCAATTATGTAGCCCAGGTAATGGACCTTGTCCATGCCGAAGGAGCATTTTTCCAAGTTGTCATATAGCTTGTGTTGTCGCAGGGTGTGTAGAACCTGTTGAATATGCTGGAGCATTTGTCAAACCAAAGGGCATGACCAAAGATTCAAAAAGGCCTTCCTTTCACATGAAGGTGGTTTTCCATATATCTGTTTGTTCTATCAGGACCTGGTGGTAGCCAGACTTTAGATCAATCTTACTAAAGTATTTGGCCTCCGTGAGTTGATCAAGGAGGTCATCGATTCATGGAATCGGTTACCGGTTTCTGACTGTGATTTTATTCAGAGCCTGGTAATCAATGCATAGTCTCCAGGTTCCATGTTTCTTCTGTAACAACATGATTAGGCTCCCACACGGTGATGAGATGGGATGGATGTGCCCCTTTTGGAGAATTTATTGGATCTGTTGCTTGATCTAATCATTCTCTAATAGAGAGCACCTATGGATTGGCCCATTGGGTAGCGGTGCACTGGGGTCAAATTAATGGGGTGTTTGACTTGGCAGTGCAGAGGTACCCCGGTAGGTGAGGAGAAGATATCTGAGTATTCTTCCACGACCTTATCTACTTTCTTTTGTTGTGTGGAGAGGTCGGCCGCAAAGATCTTGGATGTGGTTGTGATCTTTCTCTTATTCTGAGAGTGAATCATGAAGAAGACAAACTTCCCCATCTGAGAGATGGCCTTCCTTCATTTCTTAGCAGAGATCAAGGAAATAGCACTAGGTGGGACTGCTTCAAGTATCCTATACAATTTCTTGTTCAAAGTAATAATAACACTACGAGGCCTAGACTCATCTACAATATGAAGTTTCCATAAATAAGTTTGGCCCAAAATAACATCACAAACTTCAAGAGGAGAAACATCACACAATTCCTCATCTTTGAAGGGTTGGATGTCATATGACAGTTGACATTGTTGGCTGACGTGGAGATCACTTCCTTGGCAGAACCATCCAATGGTGCAGGGTTGTGGGTGCGGTGTTGTCGGAAGGGATAGCTACTTGATGACCTATGCTAAGATGAGTTTCTTCTAGATATCGCTATCCATGACAAAGTGCAGTGGGGTGCCTTTTACCCACATCTGTGAATGGAAGAGGTGTTCTCCTTCTTCTACCTCATCTGGTTCACCAGGCTGGATCTTGGTGGTAGAAATAGTGGCCTTGGGTTCTGCGTCAATGATCAGTCTTCCCCTTTATGGCTTTGGCTAAGAGTATGAACCCTCATCTGAGTCAGAGGCTTTCACTTTGGCCACCAACGACTTCTTTGAGTGGCAGTCAACAATGTTATGCCAAGGGCTCTTATGGAAGTCACACCACTTCCCGGTATCTTTCTTTGTCTTTTCGGTGTTCTTCTTTGCTTGCATATTTGACTGGTTGTCCTAATACTATCCATCTTTGATCTGTCCTTTGTTCTATGGGTTGGGGCCACCCTTTCTTGGATTGTTTGTGAGGGTTTCCTAGGTCCAAATTGCTACGTCTTCTATTTGAGCTTCTGCTCAATTTTGACGGCATATCGGTAGGTCGCGCCCAAGGATGAGATGTACAAAACTTCCATTTCGGTCTAGATGTATCTATGAAGAGTGTCATGATACTTGAGCAGCAAATGTCACTGTGAATCTTTGATACCTAGATTGGTGTGCAAGGTATGAAAGAGATTTGTGAAATTTGTCACTGCTTGGTCTCTTTCTTATTGCAGTGTGGTCCATTTGGTATACAAGTTGTCATAACTTCCAACAGGGTAGTATTATTCCTTAATAGAATCCCTGAAGGAATCCCAGGTGGTCGTTACTATAAATAATGAGGGTTCCTCTGTTTTCTTTCTCTCACAAAAAGTTTCCCACCAATCTTTGACATGGGGAATGGCTTTGAGGAGCGCAAAAGTAATCTTTTCTTATTCAAAAAGTTATGGAAAAAAAAAACCCTTCTAGTATATTCAACCACTTGTCTACAACATTTGTATCTATCTGACCTTCAAATATGGGAATATCAAAGTTTATTTGTACCTTGAAGGGGGTGGCGGCTCTGCTCGAAGAAGATGTGTCGTCTGTTGGGAGCCGTTGAAGGATTTGTGTGAAACTATCCATCATCTCATTCCTTTGTTGTGTGAGGGATTCCTCAATCAACAGTTTGAAAGGATATCCTATCCCATCATATTTATTTTATCCTACCATGAGAGGTTTCTTGGGTGTGCGAGAGATTTTTTCCTCAAGAGAAACAAGCTCGAGACGCAACTCTTTGACTCCGACCTCATTGGGGACATGCATTAAGACAACAAGGAGCAAACCACTCTGATACCGTTGATCTGGATTTTATGAGCAGAATGAAATGACTACATATTATTAACAGGTTCTTAACACAAAATAACAGAGATACAGTAAAACTAGTTTTCTATTTAATAAGGAAATAAATTGAAACTGTAAAATGCAGCGGAAACAAGCTTGTTGGAATGGTGGCGGCTTATCTCTGAGAAGAGATGTGACGGTTGCGCTCATTCGCAAGAAGATGACTAAAATGAGGCTATCAAGGAATTTTTACAATAAACAGGAATTCCAAAAACCCTATACATCCAAAAACCTAACCCTAGGAAATGAAGCGCGAAAAGTTATGTGGGTCGTGTTTGGGTAAGTTAGTACATCAACTTCCCGGGGTCGTCACTTTTGCATACGATCTTTGTTTTAGGAGTATAATATCCCATTGGAAAGGTATCATTGAGGAGATTTTTTTGGGGGGGGCAATAATTCCTTTCATTATAATTGAGAAGCACGATCCTGAAAAACCTTCATTTATGCCCTCAAAATGGCCCCGGAAGTTAAAACTGCTAAAAATAGTAAATTGCCAAAATTGTGAGAAAATTGTTTTGAGCCAGTTGGAAGAGGTGGGTGGCCACCGATATCTACCTAGACCTTGATATAAACCTAGATAAATCCTCCCTACTTAGGAATAAATGGTCTCCATTTCCTTGAGTTCCCCCATCAGATGAGGAAATTTCTGCAGAATTTGGCCCCGGGTGAGCCACTTGCCTTGGTGCAAGAGAAACCCTGCTTTGACGACTAGATAAAGTTGCATCCTTTACTGTCAAGTGCCCTTGATATGTGTGTCCACAATATTATCATTGGATTCCTGTTGTATGTAGTCAGGGTTGAGCTTTGTTTGTGTCACCTGCTCTGCTACGCTTGAGGTGTCCAATAATGGTGGGAAATAAGGGCGAAGGAGATCCACGTTGAATATTGGGTGTAGGCCAAGGAAAGGAGGAATATTGAGCTCAAAATAATTATCCCCCATGACCTTGGTGATGGTGTATGACCCATAACAAAGTGGGCAAAGCTTTCGATGCAGTCATTGTTAAGAACCAAACATCAATATAGCATAGAAAAACTTCAGGAAAGGTAATCAACGCCTTGAAAAAGAGATAATTTCAGATAATAAGCCTCTTCGAG
>ML849250.1:5179-21746 GCA_009831015.1 Picea engelmannii
CTTTTTTTTTTCTTCTTCAGCCAATATGCAATATTGCATTGTCCTCATTTAAGGTAAATTTGTTGTGTATCCGAAAGTCGCACAACATGTAGAAATTTCTTGCCTTTTTCTATAGGTATGCTTCATACGACAATTCTGCTAACCTAGGAAGCACATCTTGTAACAGACATTGCCTAATTGTACAATGCACGGTTGTGTTTCCCATGGTTCGGATGACAACAATGAGGCAATGTCCATATATATATGGACATTTTTCATCGCATCGCAGACAATCAATCGTATCATCACTTATCAAAGCGGAAGCAGAAGCTGGAGAGTTGCATTTCGCACATACAAGCTCAAAGGGCGTCGAGTATGCATTCATTGCAACCAAAACACCTTCAACCTGGAAACGCGAGCATAGGAATTAATACACTGAACAATATAATACACAACTGCACCCCCCCTCTTCAAATAAATAAATAAAACAAGCCGCAGAAATTTGGTGAAGGCTATTTGTATAAGCAAAGCGAGGATGATTTTGAAGATGTATACGCACAAAATTTGTAGAGCTAGTTAGTTTTTTCAAATCCTGTACTATGTCTTCTCGCAACTTTGTTACAAATGTTGCTTGGGTTGTGTGAAAGATCCTTTATCTAACATCAATTTTCTTTGTTATATTTTTGAAGAGCATAAGTGGAAATTGCCCTTTATGCAATTGTTGTTCCATTGAAGAAAACAAATTTGAATAGGTATCGAACAATTGTAGCCGCAACATGGAACAATGCAATATTTGTGTAACTTACCCGAGATACATGCACATGCGAAAGTAAATGACAAAACTGGATATGGAAAATGGTACCATTGCCTTGTCGTTGTCTGACTCTCCATATTTTATATGGAGAATGTGTTGCGAGCCAAGTATTCTCACCAGTGTGACAACTGCGCCAATGGTTCCGATTGGGTAAATATCATTGCTCTGTGCAAGTTGGCTGATAGTTGCATCCAGGACAAAACGATATTCTGAACAAACAACGAGAATTTTTTCCACAATACTTGTTTCGTTGAGCAAAATAATCCGATCACAATCACCACAATCATATATTGTTTTGGGAAATATATTAAAATTTGTAATGGATATCCCATTACCCGACAATATATTTTCTGCATGTTTCTGGACAAGTTGTGTAGGAATAGTCAGTGTGACTGTCATCATGGCCTCCTTGTCTGTCATGTCAGCACGCATAATGGATCTAGTTTTGTTTTCCTTGTCCAAGTAGGTGCTATAGACGATCATTATGTCCCCGATGAACACTTGTCCAATTCGGCGGCAGTTCAAGCCCTCTATTGATAGTACTTTGGGTGTTACAAGTCTAGACCTAGTGACAATTTTTTAACAGGAAAACTAAAGTGAATGGTAGTGTGCATTATTTTTTTTGTATTCTTTTTTCATTGGCATAAATCTATAAGTAGACGCATAATTTCAATGAACTATGGAGCCGGATTTTTGCAACCACACCTCTTATTCTATGGAACCTGCGCTGTGTTTGGCGTCTCGCTTGTACTTGTTGATACTTCTCGTGAACTGCAAGCCATGTATTGCAGATGAAATCAACATATTCACCATGCCATAGATGAAAAAATAGCCGAGGATATTTGTTTGGTAAACATACTAGGAACAAAATGTATGCATCTTTACCTTTGGCCTTGTCGGTTTGCTGATGTCTGGGATGACTGACTGCTCATGGCCATGTCACTAGTCCAACTTTTTCTGATGCAAGCATGTGTAGATGAACATCAGAAGGACTAAACAAGCATATGCATTATATACTTTCCATAATAGTTCTTAATGTCACATGCAGGGTGGAAGGAGATGGAATACGAAATAGGATGTCAAGGGATATACTTGGGAAACATGAGGACCCAAGGGTCAAATTGTATGCCTCTGATTTTTTGACTGGAAAAATGTGTAACAGTAAACAGGGCGTGATGGCAGGGAACGACGGACAATCTATATATCGTGGACCCCCGAAATCTAGGGGAGCAATCTTGATCCTGCTAGCCCAGCACCCGTAATCGACAAAATGGGTAAGTATGGAATAAGGTAGAAGCGTGACCATAAATGTGAAACCGTCAGTCTGCGAACTGATGCACCAAGGCATTTTCGAAAAGACCACTAAGCAGAGCAATTAGAAAGTAAAAATGATAACAGAAAATGGAAAAAGTATAAATGAGGAGGGCACAAAGGCCCATTGTTGCCAAGTCATCGTTTTCTAGTCTAATATTATATGCCCCCAGCTGGTTTGTATATTTAATTTACTAGCACAGTTGGTATACCTTTTCAAAGATTGTACCACAGAACCCTCTGTTGTTGCACAGAACAATTCATTTTCATGTCCAACCAACATGTTTCTTCCAAGGTAGCAACGCCGAATATATAATGAACATGAAGGCAAGTTAGTATGAAGACAGACATGTAAAAGAAAGAAAAACAATTATATTTATTCCAATGTAACAACAAACATAATACGATTCACATGAGAATAAACAGAAATATACGTAGTATATACATATAGGAGAATTAATAATAAAAAAAAGAAATAAAAAGAAGAAGAAAAAAAAAAAAAAGGTGCAAAGAAGCAGAACAAGCACAACAAATATACAGACAGTAAATGAAATACTGAACATTGGAATATGAAATAAGAGTATAGGTATCCACCTCTGCAACTCCTTGTCTACATTCCTGCCAAAGAGTCCATCGTCCTCTCCAGCCATTATGTTTGTTTAAATGTAGAAATGAAAGAAAAATACAATAGACATGAAGGAAGTTAGTATGCAGGAAGACATGTAATGAAGATAAGTTATTATGTAGCAAGGTACACAACATCTACATACAATAAAGTAGGTGAACACATATACAGACAATAAATTAAATAAAAAACAACGCAATATGAAATAGCAGTACAAGCATGTATCTTTCTATCTCCTCTTCAACTGATGCAGAGAAGACTCCGTCATTTTCTCCAGCTATTCTGTTTGTTTGAATGTGGGAACGCACAAAATACAATGAACATGAATGGACGCTGGTATGCATCAGAGAACAAGCAATATGTACATACAGTAAATGAGACTCAACGAATAGAATAAAATATAGGCAGAAACATGAACCTTTGCGCTTCTCCATCCATAGCTGTAAATATATTTTCCTGTCCAAAAAATATATTACAAGCCACAAAATATTACGAAATTGCATGACCATAGCTAAACGATTTTTGGTTTTCCATGGAAAAGTATCCAGATATGCTTCCACCCATGGAAATACATGTTCTTTATCCTCTACACAGACTGATGTGACCACGATATGCTTTTAGACATGGAAATATAATTTTGCAGTATCTTTGTTGTACATATCATATCTCAAGTACAAGACAAATTTTATCATGGTCACACCAGTCTGTGTAGAGGATAAAGAACATGTATTTTCATATGGGCACATTTCACCATACATGGTTTATAAGTAAGTACCAACGGAATCTCACAGCATAACAGATCTCGACCTCACCAGACACGACAAATAACACAACCGCATGTCCACTCGTGGGTGCAGGGGCTAAACACCGTAAAGCGCCCGAAAAATAATAATAATACATAAAAAAGAATAGCTCCAACTGTCGGCGCAGGACCCCAACCCTGCAAAGGCGAAGCAAACAAAAGAAAACAACAAGCACCAAACCAGCGAGAAAGCATGAATAGGCCCAACTGCCGCCCCAGGGCCCCAAATCATAAACTTGAGTCAAACAAACACAACCAGCAACCGACAAACCGACGAACCAACGAACAAGCAACAACCATCGAACCAGTAAACAACATATGTATATCGAACGATTACAAAATTGCAGCCGAAGCACAGAAGGAACAAGAAACATATGACGAGCATGCCAGTAGAAATAAGCAAACATTCTTGCTTGCAAACTGCAAACACTCAACAACAAAGAAGGAATAGAAAATAAAACTATGGTATGGAAACTTACTCTGAAATGATAAAAGGCAGAAGCCCAAGTCGAATTGTGAACCAAACAACAACAACAAGCAGCAACCCACGAACCAGCGAAGAAGAAGCACTCACCAAACCAGTAAATAATGTATGTGGCTTCAACAATGACGAAATTGCATTCCAAGGCTAGAAGAAGGATGAAACATACAATGCCTATTCAACTGGCAGTGGACAACAATATTGTCCAAAATCATTGCAACATTGTATGGAAAATTTCGAGGAAAAATGTACTCTGAGAAGCGTATTTAGATAAACATTTAAGGTTGTCAAGCTGTCTAAGGGCCTCGCGGTATGCAAACATTTAAGCTGACATGCCTGTTTGAGGACCTCGCGTCATGTAAACATTTAAGTTGTCAGGCCTATTCAAGCACCTCAAAAAAAGTGTCAAAACATTTCAATACAAATAGAAAGGAGTAATAATAATAATAGTAATATGAAAACTGACTATCCATGTGCAATACTAATAAGACCTCAAATCAGATCGCGTAATAAAAATCAATGTTTAATAATAAATATGCTAGCATATCAAACATTGGGATAAATTTAGCTAGCAGAAAATGCTAAGACAAACATTCGAACTAATGCTAGCATTAATCCACCTTCGAGCAATGCATAAGAAAATATATGATTCAAAAAGACCGTATATGATCAAATACTTTGGATATGCCAACATATATAACATTGGGAATAGCGAAGTCGACAATAAGACCTCCAATATGTTATTCAATCAGATCATGACATATATGGTACTTTTTATGATATAAAAATCAATGTTTTTAGTTCCCTAGTTCCAACAATAGACATTGTGCAAATATTTGTGGTCAAAGAACAAACTAATATGAAGTCAACGAATTATCGATCGATATAGTCCCTCTATGCCTTCGGCAGGGACTAATAATAACTTGTAATTATTTGGGATTTATGCCTTCCTAATTACCACTTCAATGCACTAAACATGTTGTTTTTATAGTTTATTTTGCCAATCTTGATCTCTTAAACAAATATATTTTAAGATTAATGCCTTCATTAATTTTTTATTTTCATGGTATAATAACTTTAATTGGTTTTTAAAGAAATCATAAAGTTAAAGAAATTGATATTTACATGTTTTAAAGGTAATAATGCAATGTCAACTTAAACAAGACTCGAAGGTATAGTGACCACATACCTTCAAGGCTTGTCTAGTCGAAATGGTAAATCCAACATTATCCATTAATAGATTGATACATTGTATAGTCCATGTTTCACAATATATATTTTTTGTCGGCAATAATTTACAACTCATATGGAAGACAAGGGAGTGAACGTAGGCAATACCCTTTGCATTTTGTTGTGAAAGATTTTGGCAACCCAAGATTTTGATTCACTGTGATCAGATGATAGGGGTTATGATATGTGATTGACATTATTTGGTTTTCAATTTTTAAGTGGAAAATGGTCCCTAGAAAAATAACAAGAGGAGGATCTTTTAGATTGGTAACATATTTGATGATCAATAGGGGTGATTGGTTGCGGGTTTATTTGATTATTAAGAGGTGTGATTGGTTTTTCATTGGAGTCATCTAATCATATATGTTCATACACTGGCATATCCCTTGTTTTGTGATTGCAACGGTCTTAGATAAGAGAATGGTACCTTTGTGTTTTCAGACTTTATCTTGATGGAAGAGAGCACAACATCCATGAGACTACATATTTGTGCATACATTGACTTGACCTTAAGGAAAAATAGAACATGAAATGTAGAAAAGTGGCTAGGTGAAACAAGTGATCAATCTATGAATCAATTAAAAAGTATTTATTTAGGCATCTCTACAGGAATATTGGAGTCGATTATAAAATACTTTGACCTTTAGGGGAAAAAAATATAGCTCCAAAACATATCTAGAGATGAATACACAGTATAAGACAGAGATATCCCAAGGATAACAACATTGCCATGTATTCCCATCAACATTTTTTCTTCTCTCATTTCAAGCTTTTTTTTGGTTTGGCTCTCATAATTTTGTAGGTCGGAGGCTTCAACAAGGGTTTTTGAATTCATAATCGAGTTTTTATGTTAGAGAAGAGGACATATGGCCTTATACGTAGCCTACTATGCTATATTTTCTCTTTGACTGCATGTCAGACCTTTAGTAGTTCTTTCACTAGACTAGAATGTAGCCTTAAACAATGGGCCTAGGGTTGACTTTGTTTCTATAAGTGAGAAAGATCGTTCCACCATAAGTATGAGTGAGTGAGTGACAAGAAAAGACACTCAATTCTATTGTATTTTGTTAAATCTGGTGTTGGTGACAACCATAGGCAGTGCATTTCTAGACAACTCTTGATTCCATTTGAATCATTATTGCCACCATGCCAGTGGTTAAACACTCACAACATTGTAGAAGATGGAGATGGAGTGAGGGTCTTCAGCAGAAATAAGGGATTTGCCTTAACTCATCATCATCGCAAGGAGTCCAATGGAGGCTATCTTTCAGGGTTGTATCCAAGAAGAAGAAACAGATTTGAATTTATGGGAACATAAATGTTTTGAATGTGAAATTTGAGAGAAAAGAAGAAAAAGTTAGAGAATACGCAACCAAGAAAGTAGTACTCTATCACAATGGATAGAGCACATGGAATGAGGAGGAATGAGTTCAAGGCAGCGCAAATTTCGCACTTCTAACATACAAGGGACAAATAGAAGCTTAGAATGCTAAACAATTGCTTCTCAAATACACATTTCATGTTTGCTTCCACAAGTCATTGTTGTTCCTTCCTTTCTTGTTAATTGTGTGTGAATACAATAAATAAAACACTCCTAGCTATCCCTCTATGCAAATTAAAATGTTCAAAACATGCATATTTCTTCAATCTCGAACCATACTTCCTTCTAAACAAATTTAGAATATGTCCAAATGCAAAATTTAGATTAGTTGGATACGATACATTTTATTTAATGAAACACTGAGATATTTTACCCAATGCAAAACTTTTCACTATTGTGGTTACTCTTTCACATTGCAATTTTGTTATTCCTTGGTTATTCTCTCAATAATGTGTATTCTTCTTTAATTTTTTTTTTACTAGCGGAATCAACAACTAATTGGGCACGTATTCACGTGGCACATGGTCGTGTTATCCGACTACTGCCACTATAACTTCCAGGCATGCCAACACATTCCCNTTATTCTCTCAATAATGTGTATTCTTCTTTAATTTTTTTTTTACTAGCGGAATCAACAACTAATTGGGCACGTATTCACGTGGCACATGGTCGTGTTATCCGACTACTGCCACTATAACTTCCAGGCATGCCAACACATTCCCCCAGGCGGCACTCAAGGCTAGTCGAGGGTTTCGAACCAGTGAATTCACATAATGGCATGTCTTAACAATACACTCCATCGTTGATTGTTTTACACCTTGAGGCATTCTTCTTTAATCTTTTACCATTAAATTATAATATCAAATAAAAATACCTTTTTTTTTACAACCTATCTATCTTGTATTTTCTTATCTATCTTGTGTTTTATTTAGCATTCTTTTTCCCTTGCTTTAAGGGTATGTTATTCATTTAACACACCTAAAAAAAAGTAAGTGTGTTAACTCTATATATCTATTGTAGTGAGACACATTGTCAAAACAATCAAGAGGACTATTAGAATATACATGAAATGAAAGGTAGTTAATAATAWWKGAGAGAGGACTCAATAGTGGAAGGACTAATAATGGACATAAGAAGTGGTGTGGATGGGTTTCATTATTAATGAATTTAAATATATGTTTATATGTTTTGAAAATTAGTTATTAAAAGTAATTTATAAAAGTGTTTTTATGTGTAAATTATGGTGATGTTATTGTCAACATATTTATATCTTCTTAAAAATATTTATAAAAAAATATTTTTATAATTGAAAATTAAATTAATATTTTCAAATTTTAAATGTCATTTTAAATCATATTAAGTTCAAATTAATATTTTCAAATTTCTTTCTAAATTAAGTTGCCCAAATGAAGGTTCACCACTATTAATGTTCCTCCACTATTTACATTGAAATTTCCAATTTTTAATGAGACACTCAAATTTATTTTAACATGTACGATTTGCATTTATTGATAAAAAAATATATTATCAAAATGTTCTGAGAAAGAATTATGAAAAGATATATATATATATATATATATATATATATATATATATATATATATATATATATATAATCACGAGTTTTTATATTACTGATGAGAAAATATTATACAAAAAAAAAAAATTACTGTTGGCCATACCAAAAAAAAATCACTGTTGGCATGCTTGCAAGGAAATCAGATCAACAACAAAACATAACACTGCCATTATGAGTTTGCTTGATATGTCTAATGCCTATAATTGATAAACTAAAACAAAGATAGCCGCCAGTTCCATTGTCTGTCTTATTTTTCTTATTTAATCTACTATACGGAGGTGGTAAACCTGGACCTGTCAGGTAATTTAACAAAAAACATAGATGGAACGACATAAAAAATTCGCTAATGGTTCTGCCTTCTGCCGCTGGAATTTGGGGCTGAGTATAGTCCATATTGGACAAGTCCATGCCAGTTATCTTCTCTGCAATCAGGTTCAGCTTGTGGTCGACCAGCGTGACCTGGAGCTTCACATCATTGAGTTGCAGGAGAACTTCTTCGCGGGCTTCATGGTGGTCCAACAGAACTCTACCCATCAGAGTTTTCAAATGCCAGTAAATATCCATTGTTTTCAAACACTGTGAGGTTCGCCCTCGAAAGGTGCTAGTATCCGGAACCCACGAGTTGGTGGTCTCCCTCACCTCGTCATCAGGGATGAACTTCTCAAAACGCAAACATCTGCCTCGGCCATGTCCATCTCTGTTTGAATTTTTGGAGGGGTGACGAAACGATAGGTGTCAACTGAGTTTTTGGTCGCGTCCACCAGGCAAAAGCCTGAACGAGTTTTGGGTATGCATGAGGTGCCATCATGGCCTCGACGTGAAGAGCTTCCTCTAGCCATATCAGAGGAACATGGAAACCAGAGCGCGAGAAGCAGGAGCACGGAGGTGGAGGAAACACCCACCACAAGGTGGAGCAGAGTAATCGTGGAAGGAAGCAGAGGACAACAGAGACGAACAACCAAAGAGAAGTAGCAATGCAACCAGAGAGGGACGCAACTAACATAGCCACCCAACGGCAGGAGCCATGAGTGGAGGATGCGCCCATAATTGACGAGGATATGGACCATATCCATCAGTATACAGAGTCGCTTTGCCACCTTACCATACCACATATGAAGGACAGGAGGATTGAATAGGTGAGGTGAGTGCATGAGCATGAGGTGAATGCCAAGAGAAAGCCACTCGAGTACCGGGAAAAGACAGGGGCAAGAGAGCTTAAGCCGCATGGGGAGGTGAAGTTGGTGACAGAGGCAACTGACATCTCTCTGCAGCGCGAGGGGCCAGGTGGAGGGAGGGGTCGGGGGCCCACTAACGCTTTGAATGTGTCCCTGACACCCCATATGGGGTTAAATGAAGGTAGTTATTAACATATTTATATTGAATTGTTTTAAATTTTAATCATAGAATTAATTTTTATTTGTCCATAATATGTAAATATAAAGATTATTTTTGTAGTCAAGGTAAAAGGTTAAATTGTAACCAAAAATAGTATTTGGTTTCATATATGGGACTAAGGCTAGATACCACTTGAAGGAACATGAACCCACCTTGTAACCTTAGCAACCTCAACTATGATGGTATGGGATATTAACCTAGATACTATCTACACTGAAATTGAACTGCATTTTGGATCCTCAAGTATGATCTAAAACTATTTTTAGGTGGTCAGGTCTTCTTTGTTTTCTTTTCACTCTTTGTTTTCTTTTCACACATGATAATGTAGTGGCATATGGAGATCTTGAGATTATATCAAATGAGATTAAACAAATAATCTTAAATATTGTACACTTTTTTAATTAAAAAAAAAATATAATTAAAAATAAAATTAAATAAAGATCATTTCATAATTAACAAGAAATAAAATAAAAAATAAGATTAAAAAAAACTTTAGAAAAAAAACAAGAAAATGGAAGACAGACAACTAGAGTGAGATGAGAAAATGCAGTAGGAAACAGAAAAGTGAGTAGATAGACCTGTAAAATAATATCCAACCAGTTTGCCCAAGAAAGAGAAACTTGCAAATAGTCGTACTCTCATAACCTTGCCTTTTGCATGTAGGTTATTTCAGATTAGCATTTCATTGTAATGGATAAGTCAATATAATACTTTTGATAATATTATGTAGTTGCATGTTGATTTGGAAATTTTGAATGACTAAATCTCTTTCCTGAGAAAGGTCAATATTCCCCTGCACCTAGTCAGTGAAAATTTCAGGCCACAACACAGGACCAACAAATTTTACGTTGCACCCAGTCACTGAAAAACTTACCAAATACATCTTACTGCTCTTTAAAACCTCTTACCAAATACATCTTACTGCTCTTTAAAACCTCTAGATGCCTGCAGAAGCTATACTAACAACTTAATTTACATTTTCCAGGCAACAGCAATGAGGAAATCTGCAGTGTTTTATATATTATCATTCAAAACAAACCAGATAGCACATGGATATATTAAAGATTGCTTTGTTGCAAAACAAGTGATTACTTGCATGGTAATTTTTTATACTTGAATATTGATCTGGAAATTTTGCATGACTAAATCTTTATCCTTTGAAAGGTCAATATTCCCCTGCACCTAGTCAGTGAAAATTTCAGGCCACAACACAGAACTAACAAATTTTCCCTTGCACATAGTCACTGAAAAACTTACCAAATACATCTTACTGCTCTTTAAAACCTCCAGATGCAAATCCAGCCAAGGAAACAAAGCCCTGCAGAAGATATACTAACAACTTAATTTACATTTTGCAGGCAACAGCAATGAGGAAACCTGCAGAGTTTTATATTTTGTCATTCAAAACAAACCAGATAGCACATGGATATATTGAAGATTGCTTTGTTGCAAAACAAGTGATTACTTGCATTGTAATTTTTGACACTTAATCACTGGATTTGTTCACAAAAAAACCACTTAATTTTTAGTAAACATTGATTAGTTGTATTTAAACAACAACCATAACTAAATTTAAATGATGTTCGAAACATTTTGGATTAACTTTTCCGTCCATGAAAAGCGGCCCCAAATATAAATCTCTTTCGCTGCCCTTGATTAATGTACAGCCCATCAATCAAACCCCTTAGCTTTCATTTCCTTCCTGAGATTGCGTGCTCCTTGCTCTTGACCTGATTTGCTAGAAAGTTTAATTAAATGTATATAGTTCGTCGAATCCAGTTTGCGATCCTTTCCACTCTGCTGAATCAGGAATGAATGTGCTCCGTCAAAACCTCTGATTCGGAAGAGTCCATCAAGAATATTCACGTAAGTATGATACAAAGGCGTAAGCCCTTCTTCTTTCGATCTATCAAAGAGCTTAAGCGCACCTTGGATTCTCCCTAAATTGCAGGCAGCACGAATCATTATATTATATGTAATTGCATCCGGTTTCCAGCCCATATTAACCATTCTCTTAACAAATTCGACTGCCTCTGCAAATTGTTTCTTATTACAAAGTGCACTTAAAACAATATGATAGCAGATGGGATCTCCAGGACAGTCTTTCAGCATATCAAAAATCTCCTGTACCTTATCCATCCGGTTGTTCTGAGAGTACAACTGTATAAGTGGACGATAACTCAGCATTCTCGGAGCACAATCTCTACTCCCCATCTTTTCCAATACCATTAAGGCTGCATTGGCATGATTCTTTTGACAGAGAACCGAAATAAGCATTTCATAAGCGTCTCTTCTGAGAGAAAGCTCCAGCTTCTCAAGCATTTCCATTACTTCATTCAACATATCCGGATCATCATGCCAGGCAGTGGCGAAAGAAAATGTTTTGGCAGAATAATTGCAGCACACAGCTGATATCTCTAACAAAACCCTCTGCAGGGCTTCAAAGTCCTTGGAGCGGCCGAGAATATTGACAAGCCTGTCATAATTTGAAGTGGCGTGTTTGAACCCTGGTTGTAGTTTAGCCCATTGGAAAAACCTGAGAGCCAAACTTGGGACACTTATTTTATCGAATACTATGTTTACTAGTTGCGGAGTTAAGTGAACACCCAACTGACTTAAGGCTTCTTCCATGTCTTCATCGCCCTTTTCAAGGACTTGACATATTTCTCTTGCAGCATCCACCAGCTCCCATTTATTTTTTTCTAGGGCTTCGTCAGTTTTGCTCAATTCAGGTAAGGTGTCTTCCTCATATTTGTCTTCCCTCAAGGCTACATTCGTTGAGTATAATTTGTGGGTCAAAATGAGTTGTTGAGAAAGAGGAAAGCTCCTACCGTTTTGGAAGGTTTTGAGGGCTGTGGAGTCCAAATTTTGGGGCCATTCCGGCGATGCAGAGCTCCATTGTCGAGGTCGCAGTTGGATTGTTGAAAATGTTCGTCTTACAGAGGCCAGTCCTGCACGACGCACATAAGCCATGCCTGCTCGAGAGTTTTCCGAGTTGGATTAAAGAGAAATGACTGAAATGAAATTTGCAGAAGTGGGGGTTGGGGTTTTGTTATTGCTAGGGTTTAAGTGAACTAGGGTTTTAAGGGTATGGATTCAGCTACAAACATTTGGATTGGTATGCTTTTTATGCATACAAGATATTTACCGTCCAACTTTGGAGGGGCATAGCCCTCTTTTTAAGTTTGTTCGATGTAAGTTAAATGTTGAATTAGCTCCGTGAATTGGATCCGTACTTCGTACTTGGTGTTTGGAATGAGAAATTTTGTGGCAAATTTTACTGAGACATAGAATTATGCAAGCACAACACTTAATTCTTTTTTTATGAGATTTGAACGTGTGACCTGATGGGGACTAAACTCCACACAAATCAATTGGTCTACATCTTATGTCATGTTATTGTAATATGACATTTGTTTAGGATTTAGGGGTCTTTTATCATTGAAAGCATTTGAGAGGTTTGGAGTTTTGTTGTAGGTTTTTGAGTTGAAATTTCTCAAGTAGGAGAGATGGTTGCAACTTACCTTTTCACTCTATCTAGAGTTGGAGGGTTCAAGATAACGTGTTGTTAAAATCTTACACTTTCAAGATTTAAGAATGAAAAAATCTTGGTTGGAGTGGAGGTATTTAGTAAGGCAAAGACCATTCTAGCCTTAGACAGGGTAGCACTTAGAGACCTACAAAAGGTTATCCCCACAAATGAGTGTTACAAAATGAATATTCAAATGAGGGGCCATGTTTGGAGGAATCGGTAGTGGTCTTTTAATAAACCGATTTAGAAGATTGGTCCTAAGAGGTTGTATTCTTTGCTACATAGAAGCATTTTCTTTGCACCCACATTGAATGTCATATGGACTTCCTTAGAGTCAAAGAATAGTTGTATTTAGAGGGTTCACAATTTGTGTTCCCTGTGTCTTTCATACAAGCTACCTGTGTTTTCGTAGATGGTTATTGATCAAGGACTACCATCAAAAGCCTGCTTAACCAAAAACAGATTCATAGATTACCATAGTCTTATTTGCGGCAAGTTGGAAACTATCAAGCATGTTTTATGGGAGTGTAGACTAGCCAAAAGTTGTTGGCATGCAACCAACAACAAGTTCCTACCATCTTCCAAGGAACATTCACTAGAGCATCACATTGCTTAGTGACTTCAAACATTTGGTCCCATTCATAACTATGGGTCTTTGGCATTGCATTTGAGCATCTACTATGTTCCCAGTATGGAAAGATGTATCTCTAAAAATTATGAGAACTTTACTACTTCTTTCGTTAGGACTTGGAGGGAAGAGGCATGCTTCGAGCTATTGGCCAAAGGTTATTTGTTGATTAGGGATGCTAAAAATGTTGATATGTTTGCCTAATCTAACATGATCTTAGTCCTTGTAACATTGAGAAAGTGGTTACATTGATTGTACTCTCTCTCTCTCTCTCTCTCTCTCTCTCTCTCTCTCTCTCTCTCTATATATATATATATATATATATATATATATATATTAATGTTGAACCCACCTTTTTTATGGACAACAACCCGAAATAACTCATCCCATTGTCTTGCACTTAATCAAAGAAATGCCACATCTAAGAAACCCCATGCAGAGGGGAAGCATGACCATCGGGATTTGAATCTGGGTAATTGTCACAATAACTACTCCAAGGTGTGGCTTGACCACAACCCAACATACTTTAAAATGAGAAACATGGGGTGGGTTTTGATCCACTTATGTGTGCATGTGTCATGAGATCATTTAATATAATCCTTCTAGGTGTGAACACTACTTCAAGGTGACCTTGTGGCTCTAAGAAAATCCCTCGTGGGCATTGATCCCTGCCCAATGATAAAAGGATCCTCATTCTTCATGATTGGATCCAACTCCTTTGTGAATTTTGTAAATATTTGTTATGTTAATATAAGAAGCATTTTCTCATAGCTTGGTGGTTTAGTTCAAGTTGTTGAGTTCTTTGAGCTTCATGCAAGAGGTGTTAGGGTTGATTTCTTGGGTTGATTGCCTCTATTGTGTGCCTCACTCGATATCCCTACCAGTTTAGGCATTGTAATCAATGTCAATGGGTTTACACTAGGTAACATTCATGAAATGTGGAGAAGTGCCCAGACGTTTCCTTGTGAGGTTTTCCTTGGGAAAAAAAATGTTTCCTCACATTTAAAAAAAATTATTGTGTAGTTTTTTTAACTTTTTTTTTCTTAGTTGTACAAATATGAAACAAAAAAAAACTTTGATGAAAAATGTTGAATTTAATATGGTAAATACAATATTCCATGCTTTGCTCTATAAAAATTTATGACCTTTCAATTCCCCTTTTGTTCCTATCACCACTTTGAATCTACATTGGGTCCCTGATTCGCTCATGAGGGAGTGCCCACTTTCAACACTTTCCTTGTATTAGCGACCAAAAAAACAAGGAGATAGAGTCCTTAGCAATGGTCTATCAACAGGCTAAAGGGAGTTCCCAAGTTAAACATTGTATGGAGTGCTCTCCATGATACTACATTACTCTTTACAAAGATAACTAGCTAAAAAATTAATGGATGCTTGGCGCTCCCCTAAGCCCTTGATGGCTAGCTCCAAATATATTGTTTTGTTTTATTGGAGGTAAATTAAAACTTCATTATTATGAAAATTATTATGAAAAGGGAATCACAACATTTTTGTTAGAACTCAAACAAATTGAGACATAATTTTTAAGGCCCTTAATTCCTTAGGACAATACCTATTTCTCTAAATAGGTGGTCTATGGATTTTAACATGGTAGAAGAAAACCCCTTAATACTCTTAATTTGGATGAGGCTCTTCTTTCTTGTTATAATCTTTTGGGGAGTGCACTAAATCCATTGGGAATTTGATACAAATATATGTAGGCATTGGGAATTTATACAAATATGCATGGGAAAATCAAATAATTCATGTGGATATAGATCTTGAAAAATATCTAGTTTAAGTTATTGAGTTAAATATTGAGTTGAAGTCATGTTGATGTTCGGATATTGGGTATGTATGTAAAAAGTAAATTATGAACAAATTTCATATAAATGCAATTAGTAGAATGAATATAGTCATTTTACAAATAAAATAAAAATTGAAAGTATAAAATCAACCAACCGAAGGGAAGAATAAAGAAAAAGATGTAAAGTATACACAAGAAGATAAGGAAAGTAAAAAAATCACATCTAACCATCCTTTTATGACACTCGACACCATGTGATATGTAAAAAGTTTCCTAATGAGATCTGAATAAGTTCAATGGCTATGATCCACTAGGATGGCTGATTATTTTTCTCTCTAGGGTATTGATGATGAATAATTGAAACTCTACATGGGTGCATTATACATGGATAGGGTGCATTAGTAGTGGTGGCTACGGAATTAGAAGGCATATGAGGGGTACATTTCTTGGGACTAGTATGTGAAGTCCATTTATGCTAAATTTGAAATTGATACTCATTTTGGGCGGATGTTGACCAAGTTCTACAAAACTATCACATTGGAAGACTTTATTAATTCCTTTGAGAGATTGGCAATCAAAATAGAAGGTGTATGAATAATGAGTTCTTCAATGAATGTTTTATCAATGGTCTCAAGGAGGAGATCATATTACAAGTATTCAAGTCCCACCTAGCTACTCGGTTGGAGACCTCTTAGCTAGAAAAAGTGCACATGTGATGGTCACAACCCAAAACAAATGACCCAATTTTTTTCTACCACCACATCCCTTGTTTTTGCCTACTCCACTTCCTTCTTAGCACCTTTGGGTCCATAAATTGAACCTAACATAAGTGGTAGAATGTAAACATCTCAACCTCTACTATCATTGTGATGAAAAAATTGTCAAAGAGAATAGATGTAAGGAACAAAAATGGTCTTTGATTGATATGGCTCCATCAAGTATGCCCAAGGAAATTTTAGAGGAATTCATGATTAAGCTAGGTATGTGTAAATGTGTTGAACTTGCA
>ML849250.1:21809-38175 GCA_009831015.1 Picea engelmannii
AAAGAGAAGAAGAAGAGAAAGAATGGAAGAATTCTCATTAACCAAATGAATGAATGATAATTTACACATGATATACTATGTATAACTCAACTAATGTGCATTGGAGGAGAATCCAATGCGCCATAGTGGTGGTCTAGAGTGATATGGACATACACCAACAGTTACGGGAGTAAATTGCCACCTAGTCTAGTCTCTCAGACAGTTGTGGGAGTGAAGTGCCACCTAGTCTAAGTTAACTAGTCTCTCAGTCTTCAGTTAACTGACTGAAATAGAGTGAAGTGAGGAGGAGATCAGGGAATCATGAGTAATGCTCTAGTCTAGTAATGATCCCAAGAACAATGTGCATTAGATGGTGATGCTCCCAATGTTGCATGGTGATAATCCCAATGTGGCATCTAGACTCCACTCAACTAATCAAACCGAAGTGTGAACTGCAAAGAATATTCTTCTAGAGGAATATTCTTCCTAAAATATAGGAGACTGAATAATGACTAATAAACATAGGGAAAACCTTAGGAAAAATAAATCCTAGGTGTGTGTTAAGTATCTCCAACACCCCCCGTGAACATCACTATGGTGAAAACAAAGAATGGGTCCCGAAAATGAGGCCATGTTAGGTACCCAAATACAAAAGATACACTGAAATAAACGAGGAAAGAGGGAAAACCTCATGAGAACCCCCCCCTCAAAGTATAATGTATGTAAAAAAGAAGAACTAACAATTGCTAGGAAATTGTGTCCTTCACTCCAAGACGACTGCGCAGAGAATGAAACTTCTTCTCAGTGAAGGTCTTGGTGAAGATGTCTGGAGTTTGTTCTGATGAAGGAAAAAACTGCAGGTCGATGATCCCCTCGTGTACTAAGTCCTGGATGTAGTGCATGTGGATCTTGATGTGCTTTGTCCGCTATCTTTGAACTGGATCTCTGCAGAACTTTAGAGTGCTTTGGTTGTCACACCAGATGATGATCAGCCGATGAAACTGAATGCCCAACTCAGTGAGAAAATGTTGTAGCCACATAGCATGAATGGTTATGTTAACTACCCCTTTGTACTACGCCTCGACTGAAGATAGAGCAATATCAACCCGCTTCTTGCTCGACCAACAGATAGGCCCATAACCAAGACTGAGTGAGTAACCAGATGTGGACTTGTGATCAATGTTATCACCAACCCAGTCAGAATCGATCAACTCGATGAGGTCCACTGTAAAGTCTACTGAATAGTGAATCCCAGAGGTGATGGTGCCATGTACATATTGAAGGATACGGTTTGCAGCCTTCAAATGTAGCTCATGTGACTCCTATTTGAACCTGGATACTGCTCCAACTGCATAGAAGAGGTCTGGTCTGGAGTGTGTGAGATACAACAAGCTCCCCACTAGTTGTTTGTATAGTGTGTTGTCAACCAGTGGAGTGTCCCTGTCATCCTCAAATCCAACTCCTGATAGGAAAGGAGTTGGGGCATACTTATAGTCTGTCATGTGAAATCTCTCAAGGAGATCTCGTGCATACTTGGCTTGAGACAGTTTGATGCCTGATACATCCTGACTGATCTCGAGTCCAAGGAATAAATGCAGCGGACCCATGTTCATCATCAATAACCTATCATGCAGAATCCTCTTGACTATAGAAATCGATGTAGTCAAGCATCCAGTGATCAACAAATAATCAACATACAGAACTAGGAGTAGAATTGAATCAGTCGTCCTAAGCATGTAAACATTGAGGTTTGACTTACAACGTACAAAGTTCTGTGACAACAAGTAGGAGTCCATCTTGGCATACCATGCCCTCGAGCATGCTTGAGGCCATAAAGAGACTTCTTCAGTCGACAAACCAAAGATGAATCCTGCATAAATCCCCAGGGCTGCTCCATATAGATCTCCTCAGAGAGATCGTCGTGAAGAAATGCATTCTTCACGTCCATCTGATGGACTTCCCATCCCTTCGCTACCACAATGGAAAGTGCCAAACGTATTGAATCCATCTTCACTACTTGAGCGAAGGTCTCATCATAGTCAATGCCATGCAACTGTTGAAATCCTTTGGCAACTAGACTAGATTTGTATCTGCTAACCTGTCCATACGTTGCGCTCTTGGTCCTGTAGAGCCATCTGAACCTGACAAGTTTCCTTCTTGAAGGAAGGGGAACCAGATCCTAAGTCTGGTTCTCGAGGAGGGAATTGCACTCCTCTTACATGGCAGATTCCCAAAATGGATTTCCAGTAGCCTCACCATAAGACTGTGGATCTAAATACTGAACCAAGAAAAGATGCCCGGTGTTGACGATTAAAATCACAATGAATTTTTGCCCGCAAAGTGTTGCTAAAGCCTATTATTATAAAGCTAACAGGATAAATAATACTAGTAAGTGGGACCCCCTTGTAGATTGGAGATCAGATCTGGTTCTTATTTGATGTTTGTGCTATTGTCTAACACTGCTTACATGGTTGATGAGATCTTGGATGTTGGTTCTAATCGCGACAATTGAATGATGGATAAGACATGTTATGTGTTTTCTGTTGCTCTAGGCTCAATTTTCTTGTTACGATAGTCTATGTTATCATTGCTATATGTTCATGGATTCCTTACTGTGACACCTACACAACAAACATGTTAGCAACAACACATAAGAGTAATTGAAAAGGAATAAAAGAAACCTAAGCTAAATGCAAAAGGAAGAGATTGAATTATGCTCTTATGTTACATGCATTGAAATTTAAATGGTCAATTGTTAATCCTAGCAATAAGGTGATAGTTATGTGATTTGTTGAGTTATATGGAACATGGTCTATATGTTTTATGGCGTAAGTTGGTAATGCATGAATGCGATATGGGTTACGCTATTATCAATTAGTGGGTGATGGTTTCAATACAAGGTTTAATTGAATGAGTTAATGGAAGTTGGCTGGTGTGTACTAAGAAATTAATTGACTGGGGGTGGAGGCGACGTGCATTTATTGCACATCACCCTTACTCTTTCCGTTGGTCGCCACCCTAGTTGGGCTATTGTTCAACTGTGTTTCTATGGTTAGGCTCCGACTTTCAAGGAGAGGGAGAACCACTCAGCCAACTCGCATTTTTAAGGTGCTCTTGGTTACAGGTATGTCTTTTTTTTGGCCATCCATGAATTTGCTCTGGTTATGAAATAGATAATGGCTTGGTATGTATTGGTTTGTGCTTTCCTTGAGTCGAGAAACTGTGTTAATTGGTGATATTTTTCTAGGATGAATCGTTGGTGGTTTTCATTGCAATAAAATTTGAAGTCATAGAGTTATTGGTTGTTCTGAGTGTTGGCAGCCATAAAGGCTCTATGTCATCCTTGTTGGTTTTAGTCGGAGGGTTTCATTTGGTTTAGAGTGGCTGATGGTCTCCACGCCTTCGTATTCCATACCCAACCTTTTGTTGTTTTGGGGTTTTGAACACCTTGTGTCACTGCGCTTCGCTTCATTGGGGTATGAGTTTGTTCATGTTACTAATGTTGCACAGTGCATTGTGATGGTCATTTGCCAAAGGGCTTGCTTAAGGTGATTGTTATTTCTCAACCATGTCCTATCTCAGCATTATTGGGTTGGCTGGTAGATCCACGAGGGTTATACCCTGCGTGTGCTAAGTATCATTACAGGGCCAAAATGGGGCCTTGCTCCTATGTTCATAGCCTCTCCTATCATGAAAAGTGTCACCATGTATGCGAAGTCATTCGTGGTATACCCTGTGCATGCACCATTGGTCTCGGAGGTTCTCACCTGATGTTGGGGGGCACCTCCATGTTCCCCTGTGTTGGTCTACAAGGCCAATCCTTGACTACTCCAAGCTCGGTTTTGATAAAGGAAACCCTTTATGTCATGTTGGATACATGGTCGATGGTTATGAATTGGTGACGCATCGTCGATAATGTTCTATTGTTAACTCGTCTCTGTTGATTATCCTTACAGTGTTTTGCTTATTGGTACTTAGTCATTGCAATTGGTTGATTGAAGAATGGGGTTGATACACAATCATTGTCTTGCATTAAGGTTATCAAAATGTTAACTCACCATTAGTTTGCAATTGATTAATGATGCTTCAAGCATGATGCATTGGTATGTGTGGCGTTCCTACAACATGAGTCAATGGTTACTGTGACTATGTGTTTTAATGGCCAAATGGTTATTGCAATCAGGATGATTATGGCATTTCCATCCATTGTATATGTTATGGTTATTTTATTGCATCATCAAGGATGGGAACAAGTTTTTACATAGTATGGTTTTGTTGCAATTTGATTAATTTGAGCAATATTGTTGTTGCCTCCTTGTATTGGATTGATAGCTCGACACGATAGGTTGAGTTAATACTACTGTGACTGTGTGTTTTAAAATTGTCAAATGGAAATGTTGCATCGTGGTAATTATGGCATGGTTATCCATTGTATTTGTTATCGATATTATTTGATTGCGCCATTAGATAAGGTCACGGGTTTTTAAACATGGCCTTGTTTCATTTTGATTGACTTGTGTTATGAGATCGGGTATGATGTTGTTGCCTCGTTGTATTGGATTGATAGCCCAACACTTTGGATGTTTAGATTCAGAGTGATTGAACATGTACAGTCATAGAAATGCTCTTGAGTTTTGTCGGATGTCTGTGAATCCCACAACATAATATGTGTTGAATGTGATGGTTGTCTGTGAGTTTAAATGGCAAATCAAGATCTTGCATTTAAAATATTGATGGTTGTATGTGGTTGTTTGTTATGTGTATTGATGAATATCATGTTTCACAGCAGAAAAAGACACAGGGTCTGTGATAGTATAACCTCATTGCAATACAATTATTAAATGAATTAAAACACAAAATTGAGCACGACCTTTGAGTTTGCATTTGATGATTGAAATAATTTGTGGGCAGTGGTTGATTTGATGTTGAACGTGATGGTTTATTGTTTATTCATGTGGGAAGTGTTTTAAAATATTAAATGGATAAGTGAGATGAACAGAGCTCCCCTACAGGTTGTTGCATACTTTCTTGTTTGATGACACTGTGTTAAATATTTGATTACAAACAAGGAGCAAGTTAATGCACATGATTGCTTGAATTATGCACATTGATTGTTTTGGGTCACAGTGGTCATTTAGTTGGTGTGTTTCTTTTTACATAATGGTTTTATGGATTACTTAATTAATTTTATGAACAATAATCGCTCTCCTTCCCTACCATTATTTTCCTTTCCGCTAATTGCAACCCCCTCGCCTTCCCACATTCATTTTTCACTCCTTGTTCTAAAATTAATTACAGTCAAGAAAAATTCCATATTGAAGCAGTTTAAAGTCATTGGATTACAGTGATGTTCTCTTTGGGTTGCATTACAGTTGATTGTTGTGGTCTTTGAGCAGTAACCATGTTTCTTTCCCCCTCATTTTTTTTTCATTTTTCTCTCAATACAAGCCCCTCGCCTATCCCATGACCTTTTGTTCACCCCCTGCTCATTGACAACAGTTAAACAATTTGTATGGATTGGATTGCATGAGCATGATATGTTGCTGAGCCAAAATCTATTTCATATTTTTAAAGAGTTATCATGTATGGTTGTTAAAAGGGCTATTTTCTAATCAATCATGCATGCAGGAATGAGATTTTTCAGTCGAGGTAGCCATGGCAAAGGCAACCAAAGGAGAGGTAATTGGAACAGAGGCCCAAGAAGACCAAGGTTCTCCATACACTTTGATGTTGACTCGCAAGAGTTAGGACATTTGTTTCATGATGGATTTTTTAATTGGATTGGGCAAGGAGCGGTCTAACATCGGCCTGAAAGGCCTCCTTTCCAAGCTCCACAGGCCCATGGTATTCCTGTGCCACCTCATGTCTCATTGCGACCCGAGGTTCCCGAAAATGATGGATGGCAAGAGATTGTCCACCCGATAATCTCCCAACATCGTGGCTGGCCCAATTTGTCCTTACCTTCTCCCCCGCATGTTAACCATATTTCCCAAGCTGCACTTGTCCACTAGCCAGTTCAGTCCTCTCATGCTAGCAAAAGGTTGAAAACTGAGGCCCACCATGCCCTTGACAAAGGAAAAGCCATTGTTGCCCCTTCCTCACCCTCCAATGGCTCTGATAAATCCGTGTCTTCTCGGATGCATTTGAAGGATGATTGTTCTCATGTGATTAGTGATATTAGGCCTAAAGGCTCAACGTAGCCAAAGGAAAATTCAGGAAAATCGAAGGGTGACAACAACAATCAAGGAAAGATTGCATCTCAGAGTGGGAAATATGGTTTTTAAGTTTTTATGTTATTTATTGTTAAGGACAGTTGACTTTAGGAGTTTTGGACAACATGTTTTTTTTTTGATATATGAGTAATATATTTTTTGAAAATAATTTCAAATATAAATGAGCTAAATTGTCAATGTTAATGTGATGATGGGAGTCACAAGGAGGGGTGTTTTGCTTAACTAACTAGTTATGTTATGATTGTTATGAGCTGAAGGGAGTCACAAGGGGTCCCACCTACTAGTTATTATTTATTTATAACCCTTATTATGATTATTACTTTTCCCCCTAACTAAAAAGTTGGTTGAGTCTTTAGTTAACTTAACTAATGAGGTGGTTCAACTACCTCAATCGATTCTGATTTGCTTAAAGGAAAAAGGAAAGGGAGGAACAAGTGGAGGATAGAAGGGGAAGCACACTAGGGTTTTCTCTTTGAGTTTATGCTGAGATAGTCTAGTTTTCATTCATTCCTTAATTTACCACAAGCCTAATTCTTTTTTATGATAGTAGGGTCTTATTGTAGACAACAAGATTCAAGGCTGAATTACATCATTCAAACACTTGTTTTTCAGAGGTTTTGATCTATCTTTGATAGTCTGTGTAGACTTGTCTATTTGTGAATTAGTTTTCATGACTGACAAAGGCTATTGTGCAGAGTCAAGTGGGCAGAAATCTGTGGCAAGATGATCCAACTTTTAGAGTTCAGTTTTTTATTTTATGTCAGAGGTCCTTTTGTATGTTCCATCGGGGATGTCTAAGTTTGACTTTGGTCCAAAATTTCTGCATGAAATTTTTTAAAAGGAATGAATCTTTGGTGAATTGGAATGAAATAAAGGATTGCTTTGTGTCTCATCTGTCTTTATTATCATCTTGGTGTCTTTACTTCTGTCTCTACATTTATTTCAACAACTATTTTATTTAGAAAATCATATTTAAATGAATTTTCCAGCAAGCTTTTAATTGTAAAAAGACTAGCCTAAGCACTTGTAATCAATACTTGTGAGTTAGGATTTTATTTTGATGGCTATAAACATAGGGTGACATTCCCGTCTATTTTTCTTTAGCTAAGAAAAATATGAAAATGCTTCAGTAAGATCATTTCATATCTTTTCCTCAACATTTATTTGGAGACCATACTGGGGAGATCTTCAATATCTCTCTGGTTAATTTTTATACTCGATTTTCATCGATACATCTTTTTTTGATATTGATTCTTTGACTGTTTTATTTCTTAATGACTGTGCCTGTTGCAAGGCATCCCAATATTGAACCTGGTCTTCAAGATCATACCAACATTACTTTGAATCTGTTTAACACAATTTTAGACACTACCAATACCCATGCCGAGCTTAATCATTCTTCGACAACAATTGAACGAGATATTAGTGCCCAAGAACGTTGGGAAGCTAGATGTAGACACCTTAGAAATGAACAATAGCCTTCTTGTTTCTGTAGTTTTGGCCTTTATTTCATGTCCTTAGACTCTCGTGCTTCTAGGAGAAGAAGAGGCTTATCACTGGAAATCAATCCTATTGCTGAAATAGGAAGAAGGAACGTTGTGTTATTTGCCCAAAAAAGTGCTCTAAGGAGAAATTTGTCTGATTCATCTAGTTCGTCTTTCTTTTCGTCATCTGTCATCCACAAGATTCCATCTAGTGGTGGCTCTGGTGGTACGTGAGGTGCTTCCTCCTCTCATGATTCATCTTCGTCAGTGATTGGTAGCTTATATAGCCACCATATCCCTGTTCAATCTACCACAAATCCTAAAAAGTCATTAAAAAGTATGGGCTTTTTCAGTTTGAAGAAGATGCCACAACCACACCATGACATGTGTCCTCTCCTCTTAACTTAGCACCTGCTACTCGTCCACTTCCTAAGTTCAAAGAGAAACTTCCTAAGTTATCAGGAAATAACACTGTCACTACAAATGAACACATGGTGGCATTTTCTAATGCTTGTCATAACATAGGAGCCAATGACAATGATACTTGTATGCGCTTATTCGTCAATTCCTTGGAAGGAAAGGCTATGGATGACTTCTTTGACCTTCCTCCTAAGGTTCTATCTACTTGGGAGGAGTTGATCTATTGGTTCAGATCCACTTATGGGAAATCTAAAAGCCTAGCCGAGAAGTTAAGGGAATACAATAATGTCACCTATAAGGATGGTGAGACCATCAAGTCTTTCAACTTGCGTTTCACCAAGTTATACAATCAAATCCCCGAACTCATCCGCCCTCAGAACCAAGTCACTTTCATGCATTACTACAATGCATTACCTTCCTCCTATCGTCACAGGATTGAGGAAAAATCCATTGATAATCTTGGTTCCACTCTGCATACTTGTTCAGAGTATGAATAACAGCTTGAAAGAACATGTCTTCCCCAGGGAGAATTAGTTAGACAGTCAGACATGTCCTCCCTCTTACAGGTAGTCCAAGATACAAACAATCATATGATAGCGTTCGAGCGAAGAGCCACTGCCTCACCTCTCACCCCTAGAGCTTCATCCTCTTCTGCACCCCCCTTTAGAAATCTGATTGAAAACAATTTTCAGCCTAAAGCCATCTTGCCTTGAAGCTGGTGTAACTTATGCGAGGAAAACCACAAGGAAGCTACATGTGAGGTTAGGAAGAGTGCCAGAGATAAGATCTTTGGTAAGAGACTAGAAGCTACTATCGTTGTCCTAGATTTTGTAGAGCTAGAAGATGTCATGATCATCAATACTAGGAAGAAAGCCTATGCTCCCAAGGGAAAATTTGATCCTCCACGCAATTCTTCTAGACCAAGCTCATCCTCACCCGCTGCTACTGCTCAGGTTCCTAAGGTCCCTGACAGTCAAGGAACAACCTCTCCTCTCCCCTCTTCCAAATACAATATCTTAAACCAGTTGTCCAACATCAAAGCAGATGCAACCCTTTTGGACATGGTTGTCGTCCTTGAACAACAAATGCATCTGAAACAATTCATGGAAGGGAAAGCTTCCGTTGTAGCCAACCTCTCTGAAGAGGTAAACGAAGAGGATTCATCTGTAAATAAATTAGGTGTACATAACTTTAGATACCCTATAAAAAATCTCCCTTTTTATATTTATGTAAATATTATGGATAAGATTGTCCATTGTCGCCTCATTGATGGCGGTTCGGGCCCAAGTGTGATGTCGAAGATTATTATGGAAGAGATAGGCTTGTCTTGTACAAATGAAAACACTAGAAGCATGCTCTCCTATAATAGTTTACAACAAACAACCATAGGCGAGATTAAGGATGTGACCTTAGTTTTATGCGCTCATCCTGAAATAAGGACAACCCTCAACATTCAGGTAATTGAGATGCCTGTAAGAAATTACTTGATTATCTTGGGAAGATATTGGAAAGCTTTAACAGGTGGATACCTCTCACTTGACGAGACACATTTATTTGTGCCTCGGAATGGTAAGAACATTATATTCCTTAGAGAGGGAAGGATTTCACCCTACATAGAGAGTGTTCCACTATCTAGTGTAAACTATATCAAAGAGGACCTAGGAGTGTATTCCATCTTTGTTGAGGAGGATAATATTCCTTTGGAAAAAATCGATTTAAATGATGATATATGGCACATGCACTTGGATGGTTCACACTCTAATGAAGGTAATGGGGTTGGCATTATCTTGGTTTCCCCTGTAGGGAAAATTCATAATTTGTCTTACATGTTGGAGTTTGCTTGTACAAACAATGTCACTGAATTCGAAGCTTTATTATTAGGTATTGAAAGCGCCCTCAATCTTGGTTGTGGTCACCTTTCAATTTTTGGAGATTCTGAGCTTGTTGTGAACCTGATACGTAAGATATGCCCTCCTAGTAACAAGTTGATGGAACGATACACCCAAACTGTTTGGGCGCTTATCTCGAACCTTTAACTTTCAACATCACTCGTGTTAAGAGGGAGTTGAATTCAATGGCTGATCAGTTAGTTGTCTTTGCAACTTCTCCTAATCAACAACCTTTGCCTCACAGGCCTGATTGTTCTTTTCAAACCCAATATCGTTCACATATCCTGGACAATGTAGGATCTTGGCAGGCCTTCCCTAATGATGAAAAAATTTGTGCTTTCATTCAAAATGAACCTCTTAAGCCAAAGGAAATGACATCCATAGAAGACGGCAAGATTCCTAAGGGCTTAACTCCTCTTGAGAGTTCGTTTTATCGAGTGATATCAACAATAAAGAGAAACAAAGAGAAGAGGGGTCAAGAAGGAAGGTGTGTGAAACCATATCTTGTAACATTGGGGCACCCGAGTCTTCAAAGAATGTTAAAATAAGTACCTAATGTTCTGATAAAGAAGAAACAAAGTTTGCCAAGCTACTTGGTGGATTTCAAAATGTTTTTGCTTGGTCCTATGAGGATCTTTGTGGTTTTGATCATGGTATTATACAACATGCTATCCCCATCAAGGAAGGCATGAAACCAGCTAGGCAAAAACGAGGGCCTATTAACTCTGCATTTAAAGTAACTTTTCAAAAGGAGTTGGAAAATGTCTTAGAGGTTAGGATTATTTTTCCAGTCTATCCTGAATGGGTTTCCAATTGGATTCTTGTTTCGAAGGTCACTAATCATATTAGAAACTGCATTCATTTTCTCACTTTAGGTCAGGCTATTATGAGAAATCCTTTTCCCCCTCTCGATATGGAAATGATTCTGCAGCAGGTTGTAATGTCACAGACGAGGCCCTTACTTGACGAAATTCTGGGTTACAATAAAATCAAGGAAAAAGGGGCAGATGTTCATAAAACCACTCCTATCACAATTCGAGGTACCAAGACTTATAGATGCTTGTTTTCTGGCTTACCTGATGCAAGTACCGCTTTTAAAAGGCCTATCCACGCAAATCTTGATGAATTGATCAACATCCACATCTACCTTGATGATCTAATCGTATGCGTTAAAAGGATGATAATTACCTCGGAGTTCCAAGTGTTATTTTTGGGTCCTTTCAAAATTGATTTTGTCTTGGATACTAACTCTTACATTCTAAGGGATTTATTGGAGCAATTGTTTTCGTACAACACTAATGGTTCTTGCTCGAAACATTGGGAGGGACCAACGTGAAAATTTCTAATGTTGCTTGGATTTTCTGTATACTAGTAGCTTAGCTCTGCTTTCATTTTTGTGCTTCTCTTTCTTGCTTTACAATAGTTTGACTTCTACTTCCTGTGTTAAAACTTTTCTTTCTAATTTTTCATTTCTGTCTTTTATTTCCGTTGTTTTAATTTTTGCAATTCTACTTCTGCCATGATTTTGTTTCCTACCATCTTTTAGCTAATTTGGTCAAAATAGGATGATTGGATCAGTTCTGCCACAATGACACTCCTGCAAAGCATTGTTAGTCAATAAAAATCAAGCTTACACAATTGTTATGATGTTTCCCTGAAGCATACTTGAATTTGTTATCTGCTTTCACTGTTGTCTTATAAAGAATTGGTTGTCTCCCGCTTCTTGCCATTTTTTCATCGATTTGAGAATTTAAAGAGAAAACCCATAATTTTTCTCCTTGAAGTAAAGAGCAGATTCTGGTTGAATGATTATGCATACAATGGTAAAACCCCTCATACTTAACACTTTTCATGAGTTATTCCCAAATTCCCGGTCATTTTTCCATTAAATCCATTCACTTCCCCTTGTTGCATAATCTTCCTAGTTATATCTTCTTGACCTGTTGTTCTTGGTCTGCGAAACCATGAACTCTCAGTCCTAAATCTGTTGAAAACAATTTCCCTGTGGAGTTGCCAGTTTGTTGACGATTAAAATTGCAACGAAGTTTTGCTCGCAAAGTGTTGCTAAAGCCTATTATTATAAAGCTAACAGGATAAATAATACTAGTATGTGGGACCCCCTTGTAGATTGGAGATCAGATCTAGTTCTTATTTGATGTTTGTGCTACTGTCTGACACTGCTTACATGGTTGATGAGATATTGGATGTTGGTTCTAATCATGACAATTGAATGATGGATAAGGCATGTTATGTGTTATCTGTTGCTCTAGGCTCGGTTTTCTTGTTACAATGGTCTATGTTATCATTGCTATATGTTCATGGATTCCTTACTGTGACACATGCACAATAAACATGTTAGCAACAACACATAAGAGTAATTGAAAAGGAATAAAATCAACTAAGCTAAATGCAAAAGGAAGAAATTGAATTATGCTCTTATGCTACATGCATTGAAATTTAAATGGTCGATTGTTAATCCTAGCAATAAAGTGATAGTTATGTGATTTGTTGAGTTATATGGAACATGGTCGATATGTGTTATGGCATAAGTTGGCAATGTATGAGTGTGATATGGGTTATGCTATTGGCAATTAGTGGGTGATGGTTTCGATACAGGGTTTAATTGAATGAGTTAATGGAAGCTGGCTAGAGTGTACTAAGAAATTAATTGACTGGAGGTGGAGGCGACGTGCATTTACTACACGTCACCCTTACTCTTTCCATTGGTCGTGAAACTAGTCGGGCTATTGTTCAACTATGTTTTTGTGGTTAGGCTTTGACTTTTAGGTAGAAAGAGAATCGCTCAGCCAACTCGCATTTTTAAGGTGCTCTTGGTTACAAGTATTTCTTTTTTTTGGCCATCCATGAATTTGCTTTGGTTATGAAATAGATAGTGGCTCGATATGTATTGGTTTGTGCTTTCCTTGATTCGGGAAACTGTGTTAATTGGTGATATTTTTCTAGGATGAATCGTTGGTGGTTTTCATTGCATTAAAATTTGAAGTCACAGAGTTATTGGTCGATTCGAGTGTTGGAAGCCATAAAAGATCTCTATGATTCTTGCTGGTTTTAGTCGGAGGGTTTCATTCGATTTAGAGTGGCTGGTGGTCTCCACACCTTCGTATTCCATACCCAACCTTTTGTTGTTTTGGGGTTTTGAACACCTTGTGTCACTGTGCTTCGCTTCACTGGGGTATGAGTTTGTTCATGTTACTAATGTTGCGCAGTGGGTTGTGATGGTAGTTTGCCAAAGGGATTGCTTAAGGTGACTGTTATTTCTTGGCCCTGTCCTATCTCAACATTATCGAGTTGGCTAGTAGAGCCATGAGGGTTTTACCCTGTGTGTGCTAAGTATCATTACAGGGCCAAAATGGGGCCTTGCTCCTTTGTTCATAGTCACGAACATTGTCACCCTATCTGTGAAGTCATTCGTGGTATACCATGTGCATGCACCATTGGTCTTAGAGGTTCTCACTCGATGTTGGGGGGCACCTCTATTTGGTCTATAGGGCCAATCCTTTACTACTCCAATCTCGTTTTTGATAAAGGAAACCCTTTATGTCATGTTGGATACATGGTCGATGGTTATGAATTGGTGACGCATCATCGATAATGTTATATTGTTAACTCGTCTCTATTGATTATCCTTACAGTGTTTTGCTTATTGGTACTTAGTCACTGCAATTGGTTGATTGAATAATGGGGTTGAAACACAATCATTGTCTTGCATTAAGATTATCAGAATGTTAACTCAGCATTAGTTTACAATTGATTAATGATGCTTCGCGTGTGATGCATTGGTATGTGTGGTGTTCCTACAACATGAGTCAATGGTTACTGTGACTATGTGTTTTAATGGCCAAATGGTTATTGCAATCGGGATGATTATGGAATTTCCATCCACTATATATGTTATGGTTATTTGATTGCGTCATCAAGGATGGGTACAAGTTTTTACACAGTATGGTTTTGTTGCAATTTGATTAATTTGAGAAATATTGATGTTGCCTCCTTGTATTGGATTGATAGCTCAACATGATAGGTTGAGTTAATACTACTGTGACTGTGTGTTTTAAAATTGTCAAATGGAAATGTTTCATCATGGTAATTATGGCATGGTTATCCACTGTATTTGTTATCGATATTATTTGATTGTGCCATTAGAGAAGGTCACGGGTTTTTAAACATGGCCTTGTTGCATTTTGATCGACTTGTGTTATGAGATCGGGCATGTTGTTGCTTCCTTGTTGTATTGGATTGATAGCCTAGCACTGTGGATGTTTAGATTCAAAGTGATTGTACCTGTACAGTCATAGAAATGCTCTTGCATTTTGTCGGATGTCTGTGTATCCCACAACACAGTATGCGTTGAATGGTGATGGTTGTCTGTGAGTTTAAATGGCAAGTCAAGATCTTGCATTTAAAATATTGATGGTTGTATGTGGCTGTTTGTTATGTGTATTGATGAATATCATGTTTCATAGCATAAAAAGACACAGGGTCTGTGATAGTATAACCTCATTGAAATACAATTATTAAATGAATTAAAAGACAAAATTGAGCATGACCTTTGATTTTGTATTTGATGATTGAAATAATTCGTGGGCAGTGGTTGATTTGATGCTGAATAGGATGGTTTACTATTTATTCATGTGGGAAGTGTTTTAAAATATTAAATGGATAAGTGAGATGAACAAATCTCCCCTATAGGTTGTTGCATACTATCTTGTTTGATGACACTGTGTTAAATATTTGATTACAAATAGGGAGCAAGTTAATGGACAAGATTGCGTGAACTATGCACAGTGATTGTTTTGGGTCACAGTGGTCATTTAGTTGGTGTGTTTCCTTTTACAGAATGGTTTTATGGATTACTTAATTAATTTTATGAACAATAATCGCTCTCCTTCCCTACCATTATTTTCCTTTCCGCTAATTGCAACCCCCTCGCCTTCCCACATTCATTTTTCACTCCCTGTTCTAAAATTAATTACAGTCAAGAAAAATTCCGTATTGAAGCAGTTTAAAGTCGTTGGATTACAGTGATGTTCTCTTCGAGTTGCATTACAGTTGATTGTTGTGGTCTTTGAGTAGTAACCTTGCTTCTTTCCCCCTCATTTTTTTTCATTTTTTGCTCAATACAATCCCCTCGCCTATCCCAAGACCTTTTGTTTACCCCCTGCTCATTGACGATAGTTAAACAATTTGTATGGATTGGATTGCATGGGCCTGATATGTTACTGAGCCAAAATCTATTTCATATTTTTAAAGAGTTATCATGTATGGTTGTTAAAAGGGATATTTGCTAATCAATCATGCATACAGGAATGAGATTTTTCAGCCAAGGTATCCATAGAAGAGGCAACTGAAGGATAGGTAATTGGAACACAGGCCCAAGAAGGCCAAGGTTCTCCATACACTTTGATGCTGACTCACAAGAGTTAGGCCAGTTGTTTCAGGCCAAATTTTTCAATTGGATTGGGAAATGAGTGATCTAACCTAGGCCTGAAAGGCTTCTTTTCCAATCTCCACAAGCCCCTGGTATTCTCGTGCCCCTTCATGTCTCATTTCAACCCGATGTTCCTGAAAATGACGGATGGCAAGAGATTATCCATCCGACAGTCTCCCAACATTGTGGCTAGCCCAATTTTTCCTTACCTACTCCCCTGCATGTTAACCAGATTGCCCAAGATGCACCTGTCCACTCGCTAGTTCAGTCCTATCATGCTAACAAAAGGTTGAAAACCGAGGCCCACCATGCCCTTAACAAAGGAAAAGCCATTGTTGCCCCTTCCTCACCCTCCAATGGCTCTGATATATCCGTGTCTTCCTGGATGCATTTGAAGGATGATTGTTCTCATGTGATCAGGGAGACTAGGCCTAAAGGCTCAACACAGCCAAAGGAAAATTCAGGAAAATCAAAGGGTGACAACAACAATCAAGGAAAGATTGCATCTCAGAGTGGGAAATATGGTTTTTAAGTTTTTATGTTATTTATTGTTGATGACAGTTGACTTTAGGAGTTTTGGACAACATGTTTTTTTTTGGATATATGAGTAATATATTTTTTGAAAATAATTTCAAATATAAATGAGCTAAATTGTCAAATGTTAATGTGATGATGGGATTCACAAGAAGGGGTGTTTTGCTTAACTAACTAGTTATGTTATGATTGTTATGAGCTGAAGGGAGTCACAAGGGGTCCCACCTACTAGTTGTTGTTTATTTATAACCCTTATTATGATTATTACTTTTCCCCCTAACTAAAAATTTGGTTGAGTCTTTAGTTAACTTAACTTATGAGGTGGTTCAACTACCTCAACCAATTTTGATTTGCTTAAATGAAAAAGGAAAGGGAGGA
>ML849251.1:0-10646 GCA_009831015.1 Picea engelmannii
AAATACTATTTAATTTTTTGGTTTGTTTTCTTGGATGTATACATTCAAGAAATCAAATATTAAAGTACTTAATCGAACTGAAAATTATAGACAATGAAAAATCATACTATTTATATATAGAACTTCTAAAATAAACAAGCAAACAAAATAAAATAACAAACTAACCTATTAACGCATCCAATGTCTGTTCAATAGAGATTATCCAACTACTTTATCCGTGAAGTAAACCTGCAACAAATCTTAAGGTTGTTCCGACCAAAAGCGAAACAATGCGCTGGAGATTGAATTTTGGTAAGAGAACATAAAATGAATACAATTACAGTGATCTTATGATTTACAAGTGACCACAATAATATAAATCTTCTTGTAAGAGCTTATAGTTAAACATTCCATAAGACATCATAGATAACTCTAAGATTTTGTATCGAATTAATGATCACTGTGTATCGTATCTGGAACATAAGATATGGACATCATATAAAATGAATCATATCAACTTGCAATAAATCATGATGATGAAAGAAATCGCCATCTATTATCAAATCGACATAAACATAACTTAAATCAAAACATCATACAAAAAAGCTAAAGCTATAACGTGCATTCTGTTCCATTCAAGTCTGTGGTAAAATGCCCATACTCTTCCCCCAGGACGAGATGATGCAATGTTTACAAAATGATATGTTTATATAGGTTTCAGGAAACATAACNGTTTCCTGTTGATAAGATCAAATTGGTTTCAAAAATAAAGGGGGATGCAACCACCCTGATTTCACTAGATATAAAAAAAACTACCAACAATTTAATTCTGTTTATTCAAAATACATAATAGATATGGCTGGGAGATCTCAAAAGTGCCTCATATAATCTTTGAAATCATGGGCTCCTTAATTATCCTGAAAACAAAAGAAAATAGGAAGATCTCAGATATGTTTTCTGCCATCAAATCAAACAATTCGAATTTTCTTAACTGGCTACAGAATCTTGCGATTTTGTAGCTAGTTATAATAGCAAATGAAATCTCATTTTATTGTATAAATAAAATAGGCTAATCTAAAAATAAAAATAGTTTATTCAATCAAACCAAATATCCTAACTTAAGAATGACAATAATCATGCTAACAAAATCATACCTCTAATCATAAAACCAAATCGTATCATGAAAGTTTGGAGTTGACGATAGCTGTAGCTGCCTCTACGTTTTTGAAAATCACGTGACCTGTGGTTTTCAAATGATTTTTATTACCTTGGATGATAGATTCAAGCATGTTGTTTTCGTTTGTTAACATATCAACCAAGTCTCTTAAAAACTTGACCCGTGACTGTAGAAACGGGACATCGGTATAGTATCTGTCGATCCACGATAGGCATACATCACATTGTGACTGTGAGGTGTTTGCATTAGAACGAACAAGATTACAGGTCGGAGAACCTTCCATATGGATAGCAGATTTAATACAGAGCTAGATACCAGGAAACTCTGGGTTATCTTTCAAACAAGAAGGAAAATTATTGACATAGTTATAGGGTCGGTCGGTATAGCGCAATTGACACAGGGTCTTGTTCTGCAAGGAATTTGTCAATTTCAAAATCCGAGATTTTCGTTAACTTCAATCATGCTGATCAGGTCTACACGAGAGTTTGTCTTATTTCGAATACTTTGAGAAATTAACCGACCAACTCTTTTGTTTTTGAAATTGACATCAACACTACCTTTTAACTTCTTTCCTATAGGTTTCTTAACAATTTTAATACGATCCTTTGGATGTGTAACTAATTGACTATCTTGTTGAATGACTTTAGGGTAGCTCAAGGGTTCGATGTTAGGGGAAAAATCACAAGCTTGGGGAGGTGGAAGAGGTGTCGTTGGGTTCACAAGGGTTTCCTCAACGACTGGCCTATCTACCTCTCCCAATTCAGGTTTACCAAAACCATTTCGCATAATAAATGAATCCCAACAGTCATTTTTCGACTCTAACTGATGCATGAGGATGATTTTAATCAGACCATGATGAAATAGACTTGAATCTGACCTCCGTTTCTTAAATATTTTCCCCATTTTATATAGACTTCTGAGTAGGTAATAAGGCATATTCAACGGAAAACCAATAAAAATCATAAACAAGATTAAATGATATAGAAAAACCAGTTTGAACCATCCCTCACATGTGATAAATTGCTTCACTACAGAGAGTATATCATGCCACCGAGTTTTCAGGAATGAAATTGGCATACCTCTATCACAACTGGTTATTTTTCATGAGGTAAACAGTAAAGTCCAAGGGACTTCCTCCACTTTCACGTTCTTGAACCATTTCTGACCAACCGCTGGCAATCCCGTGGCTTGAATCAGGAACTCTTCAATTACTTCCAATTGCACATCACTGTCTTTTTCCCTACAACCATCAAAGTTTAAGGCGAACTCTTGGGTGACCTGAAGATTAAAACCCTGAAACATTTTGATGAAAATATGCCAACCATTTCTTTCCAAATCCTCCGTAGCATTATCATATGAGAGCAGGGTTTGGATACCGTTCGGTTGAACCCTTACCACCTGATCCATACTGAACGAAAGGGTAATTAATGCACAACACACAGGTAGGGTTTGCAAAAACGAAACAGAGCCATAGCCCCGAGCTTTAACAATACATGCTGCAATGACTCAAACGATGGGAAAGAAGTTTTAATCAAAACGCGTGCGAAGAGTTTCATGAAACCCGATACCATCCTAAGAAGTAATGGAAACCTGTACATCATATTCCACCTTGGTATTGAGTACATTCTAGGACCAAAGTACCCCCCAAAAAACATAAGTGTGTGTATCATATTTTGATTACAAATTTGGGTAAATGAATAATCAAAATTTTTGTGAAAGAAATGTGATCAAAGATCAAACCAAAACCAATACAAACAATATCAAATGGTGGGGTCTTTCATTTGTTAAGACTATCAATCTCTTAGGCATGCTTATGAGTTGATAGGGTCAAAAACAAAAGAGGGTGATGCCTTCCTAGCAAAGAATTGAACTCCATATTAAATAAACCATTTTCCTTCAATGAAACTTTAAAACAAAATGGTAACGATAGTTGCGAGTTTTCATGTTTTCAGTCATGAAAATGAAGTATGAGTAGACGATAAGTAAAAAGCGATGATTTACAATTGTCGTTTAGGGAAATGATCATGAAGAGTAATAAAATTTCATAGACCTTGTGTAGGTAGCATATAAAAATAATAATTATATAATCGCTACCAACAATGGGGACAGGCTGGGAGAAGCAATTATCTCTGTCACACGAACGAGTTCAGGTTAGAATAATCTCAAAAACTTTGAATCGAAAACAACCGAAAAGCTGTTTGAACATCTCAAATAATTATAGCGCAGTCTAGTTTCAGACAACTTTTATTTTTAAAGAAACAAAAACTGGTGACAATCTTGGCAAAAGAGAGCCACGATGTTAAGTTAAAATCTTCAATACTTTTGACAGGGATGCTTTTTCCAACAGGCGTCCATAGCCTCGACAGATATTCCAATTAACCCACTCTGATGTCTGTATCCTGTCAAGAAATTTCAGATCAGAACAAAGGACGTTTAAGGCCAAAACAAAATCCATATCTAAGAATTTTCTTTTAATTGACATTGCTTTGCTGCCAGCGGGCCTGTTTAGTACCCCGTTGAAGTTATCTTGGCATCATGCATGCATTTACTCGTTGCCATCAGACTTGTTCAGTGTCTCGATGGGTTTACAAGAACTTCCCACATCTCCCTGAAAGTTTATATTATAGTTTTAAAGATATTCAATAGAGCGGGGTGATGCTGAAAATTCCAGTTTTTTAACACATCTTGATATGTCACAGACCTTGAAATTTTTTCGAGCCATCCTTCATCAAGATCTAAAAATAGTTTATTAATAAAATCAACTTTCAAGAACAGGGAGACATCATTGAGTTGTTCTCTTAAAGACTAGGGACAACGTAAAAAGGATTTTTATAGATGGTCATGAATACTTTCAATTGCAGATTGAAACCAAGAAAATGCTTTTCAAGCAAAAAATCATCTTTAACAAGGCTACAATTTTAGAGAAATACAACAATTGATGTTTTGACAACTTTCAACAGTCATTTTTGAGGGGAAGTTTTTCTATTTTCTTTGTCTGAGCTAGCCCATGGTGTAGGCATGTGTGTTTAAAAAAGAAAGTCCAATAAGCATAAATGAAAACCAAGACAAACCAGAAAAGAAAAACAAACAACAAGTAAAACAACTCAGAAAATATTTACAAAGGGTGTATGGGAGCGTCATCAGGTGAAGTACTTTTTTAGAGCTTGGCCATTCACCGGGAAGGTATCTGGCTGTCCCTCTAAATTTTGCAGGCGAAAAGAACTGGGACTCAGTTTTTCAGCAATAAAAAATGGTCCCAACCACAAGTTCTGAAACTTAGTATGCTCTCCTTTTCCCTCATGAGGTTTGTCCCATTTAAGGACAAGGTCGCCTACCTAAAAATTTATGTCAGAGGTAGAATTGGAATCAAACCAGTTTTTAATGATGCGTTGATGTTGATCCAATTTTTGTTTCGCTTGAACCCTTACTTCCTCTAACTTTAGCAAAGCATTAATCCGGATCTCCAAGGGAGGGAAATATTCTTCTTGCACCTTCTGTGATAACTGCAGAGATGGAAGAAGGACATGCGGTGGAAGAATCGCTTCCCTGCCATAAACGAGAAATAAGGGTGAATTACCCACAACAGTTTTAGGAGTTACTCTGTCAGCCCAGATTGCGTTCAATAGTGCATTATGTCAGTTTTTATGGTTTTCGGAGACCGTTCTCTTGATAATTTTGATCAAGTTTTTATTAGTTGATTCCGCTAAACCATTTCCTTGGGGGTAATAGCTGGCAGAGTACTTTAATTTTATTCCTTTTTCTAGAGAGAAATCGCTCATTTCAAGAGATGAAAAATAGGAAGCATTTTCAAATACAAGGCATTCTGGAATACCGAGACGAGTGATAATATTTGAATTCAGGAAGGATATTACCTAGCTGGTATTTAGAAATTTTAATGGGGTAGCCTCAGAACAACTGGTGAAATAATCTGTGGCTGTTATGATGTATTTATGCTGCTGTGAGGATGCCAGATTGATTGGTCCTATAATATCTAGGCCCCACTACTGAAAAGGGGAGTCTACCGAAACTGGTTGCAATGGGAATGCTGGTTTCTATATCCGTCCAGATGCCTTTTGACAAATCACACACTTGTGGCATAAGGCATGAGCGTCTTTGAAAAGGGTAGGCCGATAATAACCTTCTCTTAATACTTTGTGGGAGGTGGTGTCTCCACCAAAATTCCCACCAACGTCCCCTGCATGTAACTATAATAAGACTTTTTCTGCTTCATCTTTTTCAAGACAGTGCATAAGTATTCCATCGAAATTTTGGCGAAAAAAAATACCGTTAATCAGCAGAAAAGAAGAAGATTTTAATCTTAGTTCTCTCCTTTTTTGGGGATCAAGGTGACGGGGAGCTGATCCATGTATAAGACAAAATTTAATTTCGTCGTACCGGGGACTAGTAAGGTTTTGTGCACAGTAGATTTGATTTTGATCGTGCTGATCTGGAATTAACATATCAATTTCATTTTGCTGTCCTATAGCTGAATCAACAACCAACTTACATAAACCTTGGCCTTTAACAATTTGTGCTGGGGTGATTTCTATGTCATATTCTTGTAAGGATGTGACCCAGTTTTTCCTTTTTTCGCCTAGTTCTTTCTGTACTAACAAATTTCGGACAGCAGGGTAAGGGACAATGATTTTCGTCCTAGATTTCAACAGATAAGATCGAAAGTGTTTTACTGCTTTAAAAACAACATAAGTTTGCTGATCTACTGCTGGGTAATTAAGTTTTTCTCCCTTGAAGGCTGAGCTCATAAAGACAATTGGGACTTCCTTGTTTTCAACATTCTTTTGAGTTAGGACAGTAGCATAAGACCGGTCAGAGGCAAACATGTAGAGGGTGAAGTCTTGTGAAAAATCAGGGCTCATTAGAGAAGGATCATCAATTATAGCCTTTTTTATTGAATCAAAATCTTGACTTTCTAAAGGTCCCCAATGGTACTGTACATCCTTTTTTATTAAGTTTTGTAATGGTCTCACCATTTCTGAAAAGTTGGGGATGAATCTCCTAACAAAGTTTATCTGTCCTAAGAAAGATTGCATGGACTTTTTTGAAGAGGGAGGGGGAAGTTTTGAAATGACTTGGGTCCTTTCAGGGTCGATAATCATCCCTTCATTTGATACAATAAATCCAAGGAGCTTACCTTGTTCTACTATGAAGACAATTTTTTTAGGATTTAAAGAACTGTCGTACTTACGACATTGCTGTAGAACAAAGCTTAAATGAGCTAGATGATCTCCTTTATTTTTTGAGAAGACAGTGACATCATCTAGGTAAACTACTATAGATTGATTTATTAAGCTGTGGAAAGTGATATCCATCACTCTCTGAAAAGTGGCACTGACGTTTATGAGCCCAAATGGCATCTTTCTATAAGCGTAGGTGCCCCATGGGGTACGGAAAGTAGTTTTGAGCTGGTCTGGGGGAGACATAGGACTTGGTTATACCTTGAAAAACCATCCAACAAGGATAATATTTCAGAACCAGATACCTGTTGAAGGATATGATCCATGGGAGGGATAGGGTAGTTGTCTTTATCAGTCACTCGGTTGAGATTTCGAAAATCGACACATAGTCAGATTTCACCACTCTTCTTCCTCACAGGGACAAGATTAGAGACCCATTGTGTGTGCCTTACTGGGAAGATTATTTTAGTGTTCAGGAGTTTGTTTAATTATTTCTTGACTGTTGGTTCGAGTTTTGGCTGCATCTTTCTTAGCTTGTATTGAAAAGGTTGGGTCTGGGGTGTCATGGGAATAATGTGTTGTATACTGTTAGGATCGAAAGTCTTAAGTTCGTCTTATGTCCATGCAAAGACATCTTTAAATTCCTTAAAAAACTTAATAAATGCTACCTTTTCTTTCTTAGAACATTCCAACCCCAAATTGATGCACTGTGGGTTGTATTTAGTTCCCAAATTTAATTTTTCATGTGTCAAGGAAGAACTATTCGTTTTACAATTCATTGATTTTATGAACTTATCGTGAAGATCATAAAATTTTTCTAATCTAACCACAGATTTTGGGATAGATTTTACCATGTTTGATGTAGATTCCGGGGATCTTGGATCTGCTATTACCATAAAATTGCGAAGGTTTTCATCGTGGGTACCTTCGTCGATCACCGTGCCCTAGAAATTCTCTTCCATGTGCAGAAAATTGATGATCTGTTGATCGTCATCGAAGACTCTCCAATTTGTGATATTGTCCAGGATGGATGGTCTGAACAACAATTCGATGGAAAATGCATTCGGAGATAGGCCTTCTGCAAGAAAAAGTTTTGAATCAACGCTAGCTAACAAATCAACCTCATAATGATTCAATCTTGGAATAGAATTTATGTTAAACACAAAAAACTTGTTCATCAAATTCCATACCACAGTCTGATAGCTTTTAAGGTGCAGAGATAAACAATGGATATAATTTTTTACCTGTCTAACCACGATTTTTGAATCACCAAAGACAGTCAAATTCTGAATGTTTAAATCTAGTGCTTTTTTGAGACCTTGCATGAGTGCCTCATATTTGGCCGTGTTGTTTGTACATTCGAATTCTAACCGGTAAGCAATCAAAGTCTTGTTACCTGCTGGATCAATGAGCACGCACCCTGCACCAGATCCTTCCTTAGATTTTGACCCATCGAAGTAAAGAGACCATATTTGATTTTTGTCAGGTGCATGTGGCCACTGAGAGAAGGCTGTCGACTGTGTGCATGTCATAATTTCGGATTTCTGTTCTGGGTTAGTAATGGTAGAAGTTTCAACCATGAAATTGCCAAAAAAAGTGTTCATCCTCTTCATTTCAGGTGAATTTGTGGAAGCAGTGAATGGTTCATTAGGATCATTTAAATCAGTTACCGTGAACTTAAGATAATGCTCACGATAAACCTTGATTCTGTTAGGCTTCCCATTTTCGGGCAACCATAAGTGAGACCAATAAGTTGCAAAATAACCATGTAATTTCTCTAACCAATCTCTACTTAAAAAAAAACCATATACTTCTGGGATATCTATGAAAATGATATCAATCACCTGATGGACTTTAGGATTAGACAATAATCTAATAAGCACATTTTTTAATTCACCTATCACTTTAACACTAGTTCGACCAAGCTGAATAATTTTCAGGCTGGACGGTTGAACTTCGCCATTAATTTTTTGACACACAGACCAAGGAATTACGTTAGATGATGTACCTGAATCTACCATACAGTTATGTACATTCCTATTGAAGATTTCAAAAGTCAACAAAAGGGGAGGGACATTTCTGCGAATATTAACAACAGAAGTTTGTTGTTTTTTAATCGCAGTCGCTGAAACTTGTTTATCTACATTTGTTACACTTTTTACAGGAAGGTCTATTTTATCATGAGGCTCAGATGTCGTTTTGGCAGATACCTTTTGAGGTGTTTTGGGGTTGTTTTCAGCAATATTGTTGCTGTTCAGATTGCTGTTTTTGCTGTTTTGATTGTTGTTTTTGCTATTTTCTGCAATATTCTGCAGCATCTTTTGTAGAAGAAAAGAGAATTTTAATAATTCATAAACATAAATGTTATCCCTAAGGCTTTTTAGATCCTCAATCAAATCATAATCTAAACTTGGGGCTGCTGAATTCTGTTTAGTCTCAATTGGTTTAGACTGTTTTGGAGGTGCATTAGTTACAATTTCAGAAGAAGACTTATTTGCTGTCTTGCTCCTGATATTGTAAGGATGCACTGTTTCGAAATTAGTTTGAAGTACGAAAATGTTTGGAGAGGATTCCTCTTATTCTACTATTTCTTGATCAGTTACTTCTTCAGGAATTTTGGGAGGAATCAAGTTATCATGTGCCTCTAGAATCGTTTGAATAACAAATTGTAAGCTCTCTAGGTTTAAGCCTTTAGAATTTGTGTTAGGCCGGTTTGTGGGAAAAGACTTTCTAAAAGGAGGTTTGTAGGGTCCTTTGCTCAAAGAAGCTTCTTCAGTTGACCTTTTTAAATCTATAACTTGATTAGACAACTTCTGAACGACCTTTTGTAAGTTTTCTAGATCCGAACTATCTAGTTGAGTTTTGTTTTGGGGGGGTCTAGGAAGGATTTCGATCTTTTTCTTGGAGGAATAAATAGTCTCTACCTCGTTAAAGGTATTGTCTTTTAGGCTGAGAATATCTTTCTCTATTTGACTCGCCTCTTCTAAGGCTTCTAACAATGTGGCTTTCTTGGATCTTTTTACCCAAATGGCTATGTTTTGATGTAATGCTTTCGTCTAGTATGTGACAATAAGGTTTTCGGCAGGCATCGAGTCCATGGGGATTTGATTCTTTAACGTCAGGAACCTTTGACTAAAGTCTTTTATCTTTTCTTTAGGGTTCATCTTCAAAATAGAGAGTTCCATGACCAGAACTTCAGGAGATTTTTCATCTCCAAATTTCTCAAGGAAACAAGACTCGAATTTATCCCATGACACGATGGTGTGGGGTTGTTGGGCAAAGTACCAGGTAGAGGCATTTCCTTCAAAGGTGTAGGGAAAAAAAACCTGCATACTACATATTTGTGTTCGACACTACAGAGCCTAATGGCTAGCATGAATTTTTTGATATGATCTTCAAAAATCTGCTTGGAGTCTGGGTCAAATTTAGGGAGCCATTTCTCCAGGTGTTTAGGTAAAGGATGTTGGGGCCCAGGTATGGCCACTACATCTTGGTCAAGCCAGGGTCTGGCGAGATTGTTTGGATTGGCCATAGGTGTAGGTGGTGTCGAAGGCTGAGATGAGGAACTTCCTTCATCTGAGGATTCTTCTGGAGAAGAAGAAGGAGATGAAGGGGGTGGTGATGCTGGAATACCAGGTCCTCCTACTGCAGGAGTGAGCATATGATCTGGATCCATGGGATTTAAGGTAAGATCAGTACCTCCAATTTTCTCCCTGATATCAGAGAAGTCTAATGGTTGGTTCAAAGGCTGACTTGGTTGTTTGATACGAGCCAAGGCACTGTGCGTTCTTATGAGGGATTGCCGAACAATTCCTTGTATGTCACCCCCTAGGGGGTTTGGAGTTACGGGTTCAACGGTGATACGAGGATTGTCGTTTGATGTGGTTTCTTTTTGAGGGACAATGTTGTCTTCTGAACGAATTCTAGTTACTATAGGTGAGTGTGTAGGTGGGGGAAGAGTCTTGCGACCTCCTCGTTCCATTAATAGTTTTCAGGCCCTCCTTCTAACACCATTTTTTGACGAGAGAAATTGACCGCTCGTCAACTGGAAGAGTGAATCCTGTCCGGGGTTGTCTAATTAACCCAAGCCGTTTGGATTAATTCACTTCGACGGGTTTAGTGGCTCCGTTGGCCGATCTAAGTTCTAAAGAAAACGAAAAAATAACTAAAGGAAATACAATAACTTAATAAATAACAATCACTAATATATATATATATATATATATATATATATATATATATATATATATATATATATATATATATATATATATATATATATATATATATATATA
>ML849251.1:15680-32995 GCA_009831015.1 Picea engelmannii
GAAAGTGAAAATACTATTTAATTTTTTGGTTTGTTTTCTTGGATGTATACATTCAAGAAATCAAATATTAAAGTACTTAATCGAACTGAAAATTATAGACAATGAAAAATCATACTATTTATATATAGAACTTCTAAAATAAATAAGCAAATAAAATAAAATAACAAACTAACCTATTAACACATCCAATGTCTGTTCAATAGACATTATCCAACTACTTTATCCGTGAAGTAAACCTGCAACAAATCTTAAGGTTGTTCCGACCAAAAGCGAAACAATGCGTTGGAGATTGAATTTTGGTAAGAGAACATAAAATGAATACAATTACAGTGATCTTATGATTTACAAGTGACCACAATAATATAAATCTTCTTGTAAGAGCTTATAGTTAAACATTCCATAAGACATCATAGATAACTCTAAGATTTTGTATCGAATTAATGATCACTGTGTATCGTATCTGGAACATAAGATATGGACATCATATAAAATGAATCATATCAACTTGCAATAAATCATGATGATGAAAGAAATCGCCATCTATTATCAAATCGACATAAACATAACTTAAATCAAAACATCATACAAAAAAGCTAAAGCTATAACGTGCATTCTGTTCCATTCAAGTCTGTGGTAAAATGCCCATACTCTTCCCCCAGGACGAGATGATGCAATGTTTACAAAATGATATGTTTATATAGGTTTCAGGAAACATAACCGTTTCCTGTTGATAAGATCAAATTGGTTTCAAAAATAAAGGGGGATGCAACCACCCTGATTTCACTAGATATAAAAAAAACTACCAACAATTTAATTCTGTTTATTCAAAATACATAATAGATATGGCTGGGAGATCTCAAAAGTGCCTCATATAATCTTTGAAATCATGGGCTCCTTAATTATCCTGAAAACAAAAGAAAATAGGAAGATCTCAGATATGTTTTCTTCCATTAAATCAAACAATTCGAATTTTCTTAACTGGCTACAAAATCTTGCGATTCTGTAGTTAGTTATAATAGCAAATGAAATCTCATTTTATTGTATAAATAAAACAGGCTAATCGAAAAATAAAAATAGTTTATTCAATCAAACCAAATATCCTAACTTAAGAATGACAATAATCATGCTAACAAAATCATACCTCTAATCATAAAACCAAATCGTATCATGAAAGTTTGGAGTTGACGATAGCTGTAGCTGGCTCTACGTTTTTGAAAATCACATGACCTGTGGTTTTCAAATGCTTTTCCTTACCTTGGATGAAAGATTCAAGCCTATTATTTTCGTTTGTTAACATATCAACCCGGTCTCTTAAAAACTTGACCCGTGACTGTAGAAACGGGACATCAGTATAGTATCTGTCGATCCACGATAGGCATACATCACATTGTGACTGTGAGGTGTTTGCATTAGAATGAACAAGATTACGGGTCAGAGAACCCTCCATATGGATAGTAGATTTATTGCAGAGTAGGATTCCAGGAAACTCTGGGTTATCTTTCAAACAAGGAGGCAAATTATTGACATAGTTATAAGGTCGGTTAGGGTATAGCCCAAACGACATAGGGTCTTCTTCTGCAAGGAATTTGTCAATTTAAGAATCCAAGCTTTTGTTAACTTCAATCATGCTGATTGGGTCTACACGGGAGTTTGTCTTATTTCAAAGACTTCAATAAATTAACCGACCAGCTCTTTTGTTTTTGAAATTGACATCAACACAACCTTTTAACTTCTTTCCTGTAGGTTTCTTAACAATTTTAATACGATCCTTTGGATGTGTAACCGATTGACTGTCCTGTTGAATGACTTTAGGGTAGCTCGAGGGTTCGCTGTTAGGGGAAAAATCACAATCTTGGAGAGGTGGAAGAGGTGTCGTCGGGTTCACAAGGGTTTCCTCAACGACTGGCTTATCTACCTCTCCCAATTCAGGGTTACCAAAAGAATTTTGCATAATAAACGAATCCCAATAGTCATTTTTCGACTCTAACTGATGCATGAGGATGATTTTAATCAGGCCATGATGAAATAGACTTGAATCTGACCTCTGTTTCTTAAATATTTTCCCCATTTTATATAGACTTCTGAGTAGGTAATAAGGCATATTCAACGGAAAACCAATAAAACTCATAAGCAGGCGTAAATGATATAGAAAAACCAATCTAAATCGTCCCTCACATGTGATAAATTGCTTCACTACATAGAGTAAATCATGCCACCGAGTTTTCAGGAACGAAATTGGCATACCTCTATCAGAGCTGGTTATTTTTCGCGAGGTAAATAGTAAAGTCCAAGGGACTTCCTCCACTTTTGCATTTTTGAACCATTTCTGACCAACCACTGGTAATACCGTGGCTTGACTCAGGAACTCTTTAGTTACTTCCAATTGCACATCACCAAATTTTTCCCTACAACCATCAAAGGTTAAGACAAACTCTTGGGTGACCTGAAGATTAAAACCCTGAAATGTTTTTATGAAAATATGCCAACCATTCCTTTCCAAATCCTCCCTAGCATTATCATATGAGAGAAGGGTTTGGATATCATTTGGCTGAACCCTTACCACCAGATCCATACTGAACATAAGGGTAATTAACACACAACACATAGGTAGGGTTTGCAAAAATGAAACAGAGCCATAGCCCTAAGCTTTAACAATACATGTTGTAATGACTGAAACGATGGGCAGGAAGTTTTAATCAAAACGCGTGTGAAGAGTTTTGTGAAACCTGAGACCATCCTAAGAAGTAATGGAAACCTATACATCATATGCCACCTTGGTATTGAGTACATGCTAGGACCAAAGTACCCAAGAAAAAACGTAAGTGCGCGCATCATATTTTGATTACAAAGTTGGGTAAATGAATAATCAAAAGTTTTGTGAAAGAAATGTGATCAAAGATCAAACCAAAACCAATACAAACAATATCAAATGGTGGGGTCTTTCATTTTTTAAGACTATCAATCTCTTAGGCATGCTTATGAGTTGATAGGGTCAAAAACAAAACAGGGTGATACCTTCCTGGCAAAGAATCAAACTCCATATTAAATAAACCATTTGCCTTCAATGAAACTTTAAAAGAAAATGGTAAAGACAGTTGCGAGTTTTCATGCTTTCAGTCATGAAAATGAAGTATGAGTGGACGATAAGTAAAAAGCGACGATTTACAACTGTCGTTTAGGGAAATGCTCATGAAGAGTAATAAAATTTCATAGACCCTGTGTAGGCAGCTTATAAAAATAATAATTATATAATCGCTGCCAACAATGGCGACATGCTGGGAGAAGCAATTATCTCTGTCACACGAATGAGTTCAGGTTAGAATAATCTGAAAAACTTTGAATCGAAAACAACCGAAAATATGTTTGAACATCTCAAATAATCATAATGCAGTCCAGTTTCAGAAAACTTTTATTTTTAAAGAAACGAAAACTAGTGACAATCTTGGAAAATGAGAGCCACGGTGTTAAGTTAAAATCTTCAATACTATTGACAGGGCCATTGCTGCTAGCAAATGTCCATAGCCTTGACAGAGATGTCAATTAACCCACTCCGATGTCTGTATCCTGTCAATAAATTTTAGATCAGAATGAAGGATGTTTAAGGCCAAAACATAATCCATATCTGAGAATTTTCTTTTACCTGACATTGCTTTGCTGCCAGCGGGTCTGTTTAGTACCCCGACGAAGTTATCTTGGCGTCATGCATGCATTTACCCACTGCCATCAGACCTGTTCAATGTCCCAGTGGGTTTACAAGCACTTCCCATAGCTCTTTGAAAGTTTATATTATAGTTTTAAAGATATTCAATAGAGCGGGGTGACACAACAAATTCCATTTTTTTAACACATCTTGATATGTCACAGACCTTGAAAATTTTTCGAGCTGTCCTTCATGAAGATCTAGAAATAGTTTATTAATAAAATCGACTTTCAAGAACAGGGAGACATCATTGAGTTGTTCTCTTAAAGAACAAGGACAACGTAAAAAGGATTTTTATATATGGTCGTGAATACTTTCAATTGCAGATTGAAACCAAGAAAACACTTTTCAAACGAAAAGTCATCTTTAACAAGGCTACAATTTCAGAGAAATACAACAATGGATGATTTGACAACTTTTAGCAGTCATTTTTTAGGGGAAGTTTTTCTGTTTTCTTTGTCTGAGCTAGCCTGTGGTGCAGGCATGCGTGTTTAAAAAAGAAAGACCGATAAGAAGAAATGAAAACCAAAACAAACCAGAAAAGAAAAACAAACAACAAGTAAAACAAAACAGAAAATATTTACAAAGGGTGTATGGGAGCGTCATTAGGTGAAGTACTTTTTTAGAGCTTGTCCATTCACCGGGAAAGTGTCTGGCCGTCCCTCTAAATTTTGCAGGCGAAAAGAACTGGGACCCAGTTTTTTAGCAATAAAATATGGTCCCAACCACAAGTTCTGAAACTTAGTATGCTCTCCTTTTCCCTCATGAGGTTTGTCCCATTTAAGGACAAGGTCCCCTACCTCAAAATTTATGTTAGAGGCAGAATTGGAATCAAACCAGTTTTTAATGATGCGTTGATGTTGATCCAATTTTTGTTTCGCTTGAACCCTTACTTCCTCTAACTTTAGCAAAGCATTAATCCATATCTCCAAGGGAGGGAAATATTCTTCTTGCACCTTCTGTGATAACTGCAGAGATGGAAGAAGGACATGCGGTGGAAGAATCGCTTCCTTTCCGTAAATGAGAAAGAAGGGTGAATTACCCACAACAGTTTTAGGAGTTACTTTGTTAGCCCATATTGCGTTCAATAGTGCATTATGCCAGTTTTTATGGTTTTTGGAGACCGTTCTCTTGATAATTTTGATTAGGTTTTTATTAGTTGATTCCGCTAAACCATTGCCTTGGGCGTAATAGCTGGCAGGTTACTTTAATTTTATTCCTTTTTCCAGAGAGAAATCGCTCATTTCAAGAGATGAAAAATAGGAAGCATTGTCAAATACAAGGCATTCAGTAATACCGAGACGAGTGATAATATTTGAATTCAAGAAGGATATTACCTGGCTAGTATTTATAGATTTTAATGGGGCATCCTCAGACCAACTGGTGAAATAATATGTGGAAGTTATGATGTATTTATGCTACTGCGAGGATGCCGGATTGATTGGGCCTATAATATCCAGGCCCCACTGCTGAAAAGGGGAGTCTACCGAAACTGGTTGCAATGGGAATGTTGGTTTCTGTATTTGTCCAGATGCCTTTTGACAAATCACACACTTGCGGCATAAGGCATGAGCATATTTGAAAAGGGTAGGCCAGTAATAACCTGCTCTTAATACTTTGTGGGCGGTGGTGTCTCCACCAAAATGCCCACCAGCTTCCCCTGCATGTAACTCTAATAAGACTTTTTCTGCTTCATCTTTTTCAAGACAGCGCATAAGTATTCCATCGAAATTTTGGCAAAACAAAATACCATTAATCAGATCAAAAGAAGAAGATTTTAATCTTAGTGCTCTCATTTTTTTTGGATCAAGGTGATGGGGAGCTGATCCATTTATAAGACAAAATTTAATGTCGTCGTACCAGGGACTAGTAAGGTTTTGTGAACAACAAATTTGATTTTGATCATGTTGATCTAGAATTAACATATCGGTTTCATTTTGCTGTCCTATAGCTGAATCAGCAACCAACTTTCATAAACCTTGGCCTCTAACAATTTGTGCTGGGGTGATTTCTATGTCATATTCTTGTAAGGATGTGACCTAGTTTGCCCTTTTTTCTCCTAGTTCTTTCTGTACTAACAAATTTATGACAATAGGGTAAGGGACAATGATTTTCGTCCTAGATTTCAGCAGATAAGATCGAAAGTGTTTTACTTCTTTAAAAATAGCATAAGCTTGCTGATCTACTACTGAGTAATTAAGTTCTACTCCCTTGAAGGCTGAGCTCATAAAGGAAATTGGGACTTCCTTGTTTTTAGCATTCTTTTGAGTTAGGACAACAAAGTAAGACCAGTTATAGGCAAACGTGTAGAGGGTGAAGTCTTGCGAAAAATCAGGGCTCATTAGAGAAGGATCGTCTATTATAGCCTTTTTTATTGAATCAAAAGAATGACTTTTTAAAGGTCCCCAATGGTACTGTACATCCTTTTTTATTAAGTTTTGTAATGGCCTCACCATTTCTGAAAAGATGGGGATGAATCTCCTAACAAATTTTATCTGTCCTAAGAAAGATTGCATGGACTTTTTTGACGAGGGAGGGGGAAGTTTCAAAATGACTTGGGTCCTTTCAGGGTCTATAATCATCCCTTCATTTGATACAATGAATCCGAGGAGCTTACCTTGTTCTACTGTGAAGACAAATTTTTTAGGATTTAATGAAATGTCATACTTACGACATCGCTGTAGAACAGATCTTAAATGAGATAAATGATCTCCTTTATTTTTTGAGAAGACAGTGACGTCATCTAGGTAAAATACTACAGATTGATTGATTAAGCCGTGGAAAGCAATATCCATCGCTCTTTGAAAAGTGGCACCGACGTTTATGAGCCCAAAGGGCATCTTTCTATAAGCGTAGGTGCCCCATGGGGTACAGAAAGTAGTTTTGAGATGGTCTGGGGGAGACATAAGGAATTGGTTATACCCTAAAAAACCATCCAACTAGGATAATCTTTCAGAATCAAATACCCATTGAAGGATCTGCTCCATGGGAGGGACAGGGTAGTTGTCTTTATCAGATGCTCGATTGAGATTTCCGAAATTGACACATAGTCATATTTCACCACTATTCTTCCTCACAGGGACAAGATTAGAGACCCACTATGTGTGCCTTACTGGGAAGATTATTTTAGCATTCAAGAGTTTGTTTAATTCTTTCTTGACTGTCGGTTCATGTTTTGGGTGCATATTTCTTAGCTTCTGTTGAAAAGGTTGGGTCTGGGGTTTCATGGGAATAATGTGTTGTATGATGTTTGGATCGAAAGTCTTAAGGTCGTCATATGTCCAGGAAAAAACATCTTTAAATTCCTTAAACAACTTAATAAATGCTACCTTTTCTTTCTCAGAACATCCCAACCCCAAATTGATGCACTGTGGGTTGTCTTTAGTTCCCAAATTTACTTTTTCATGTGTCAAGGAAGAACTATTCATTTTACAATTCACTGATTTTATGAACTTATCGTGAAGATCATAAAATTTTTCTAATCTAACCACAGATTTTGGGATAGAGTTTACCATGTCCGATGCAGATTCCGGGGATCTTGGATCTGGTATTACCTTAAAATCGTGAAGGTTTTCGTCTTGGGTACCTTCGTCGATCACTACACCCTGGAAAGTCTCTTCCATGTGCAAAAAATTGACGATCTGTTGATCGTCATCGAAGACTCTCGAATTTGTGATATTGTCTTGGACGAATGGTCTAAACAACAATTCGATGAAAAATGCATTCGGAGATAGGCCTTCTGCAGGAAAAAGTTTTGAAGTGACGTTAGCTAACAAATCAACCTTAGAATTATTCAATCTAGGAATATAATTTATGTTAAACACAGAAAACTTGTTCATCAAATTCCATACCTCAGTCTGATAGCTTTTAAGGTGGGGAGATAAACAGTGGATATAATGTTTTACCTGTCTAACCATGATATATGAATCACCAAAGACAACCAAATTATGAATGTTTAAATCTAGTGCTTTTATGAGACCTTGCAGGAGTGCCTCATATTTGGCCGTGTTGTTTGTACATTCGAATTCTAACCGACAAGCAATCAAAGTCTTGTTACCTACTGGATCAATGAACACACACCCGACACCAGCTCCTTCCTTAGATTTTGACCCATCGAAGTAAATATACCATATTTGATTTTTGTCAGGTGCATGTGGCCACTGAGAGAAGGCTGTCGACTGCGTGCATGTCATAATTCTAGATTGTTGTTTCAAGTCAGTAATGGTAGAAGTTTCAGCCATGAAATTGTCGAAAAAAGTGTCCATCCCCTGTATTTCAGGTGAATTTGTGGAAGCAGTGAATGATTAATTAGGATCATTTAAATCAGTTACTGTGAACTTAAGATAACGCTCACGATTTACCTTGATTTTGTTAGGCTTCACATTTTCGGGCAGCCATAAGTGAGACCAATCTGTTGCAAAATAGCCATTTAATTGCTCTGACCACTCTCTACTTAAAAACAAACCATATACTTCTGGGATAACTATGACAGTGATATCAATCACCTGATGGACTTTAGGATTAGACGATAATCTGATAAGCACATTTTTTAATTCGCCTATCACTTTAACACTAGTTCGATCAAGCTGGATAATTTTCAGGCTGGACGGTTGAACTTTGGCATTAGTTTTTTGACACACAGACGAAGGCATTACATTAGATGATGCACCTGAATCTACCATATAGTTATGTAGATTCCTATTGAAAATTTCAAAAGTCAACAAAAAGGGAGGGACATTTCTACGAGTATTAACAACAGAAGTTTGCTATTTTTTAATCGGAGCCCCTGAAACTAGTTTATCTACATTTGTTACACTTTTTACAGGAAGGTCTCTTTTATCATGAGGCTCAAACATTGTTTTGGCGGAGACATTTTGAGGTGTTTTGGGGTTGTTTTCAACAATATTGTTGCTGTTCAGATTGCTGTTTTTGTTGTTTTGGTTGTTGTTTTTGCTATTTTCTGCAATATTCTGCAACATCTTTTGTAGAAGAAAAGGGAATTTTAATAATTCATAAACATAAATTTTAGCCCTAAGTTTTTTTAGATCCTCAATCAAATCATAATCTAAACTTGGGGCTGCTGAATTCTGTTTAGTCTCAATTGGTTTAGACTATTTTGGAGGTGCATTAGTTACAATTTCAGAAGAAGACTTATTTGTTGTCTTGCTCCTGGTATTGTAAGGATGCACTGTTTTGAAATTAGCTTGAAAAATGCTATCTGAAAAATGTCCGAAAATGTTTGGAGAGGATTCCTCTTCTTCTACTATTTCTTGTTCAACTACTTCTTCAGGAATTTCGGGAGGAATCAAGTTATCATGTGCCTCTAGAATCGTTTGAATAGAAAATTGTAAGCTCTCTAGGTTTAAGCCTTCAGAATTTGTGTTAGGCCGGTTTGTGGGGTTAGTCCCTTGTTTCATTTTCTTTTTGAAATATTAAAGAGATGTAGGCAGACTGTCTTTAAGATAGTCATGTATGTATGCAGCCTAAGTGTTACTTTTCTCATGTACATATGCGTGCTGGGTGTGGACAACCCACGTACACCCATGACCTTTTTACTAAGGCACATACCCTCTAAACAATAAAATAAGAAATAAATAATGAATGAAAAGGTTGAGAGAGTTCATTTGTACTTACTTGGTTCAAGTTTGAATATCTTTTGTCCGTTGTTGCTCCTCGAATTCACGTTTTAAAGAATAGGGTTTTTTTAGCTTTTTGGTTATTTTCCTATTTGCAATGGTTAAAATGAGTTGTCCACCTCTATTTATAGACTCTTTTGGATCTTTTTTCCCCAGTTTGGTCCTCTTTTTCCCTATTCTTGGCCTGGTGGGTACTTGAGTTTCTTTTTGATAGATATTTGGGTAGTTTTAGTAAACTTGTTCTTTTGGTTTGGTGTTTTTATGAGATGGGTTACACCCACATCATCCCATGGTAAAGTTGTTTTTCAACATTTGCATATAGGTTAGGTTCTCATCACCTTGCATCTTGCATGCTGTTGAATTTTTTATCTTTTCCATAGGATTGATCCCACTGAAGTGCGACATGAAATCTTATATGTTTCCTTAGAAGTGTCGTAATTAGGTGGTAGATAATTCCTCTACATGGATGCCCTAGGTATATCCTTTTCTGCATTTTGGTGTCCATGCTTTGATTTTTTTCCATAGGCTTGGGCGTCCTTTTAGTCTCGCTATGATTATATATTGAAGCCCCATTCTTCTTCATCTTTTCTGGCTCATACTGGAGGGACTCACTATGGGCATGGTTTGTTGTCTTTCAGGCTCTCTTAAACTTTGAAAGAAACATATAACACGAGATTATTTATTCTTTTCGGTCTCGTTTGGATTACTTAAGAAAATAATCCCCCCTTGGAGTCTTCCTTAAGCCTTTTTCAGACTCTCTAAAATTGAAAATATTGCCAAGGATCTTGTTGCCCTTCACGCTCGTCAAAATAAAATTTGAAGGCACGTCTGTCTGGCGGTAGTTTACCCCTTTTTCAGTCCAGATGGTTAATTTAGGAATAAAGGTATGCTCTAGGAGCTTTGGTTTGCTAGGAGAGTATTCTCATGTGTAAGTTTAACCATTTTTCGGGTCTGAGGGAATAAAATTTCGAAAAAGGGGAATTCTCCTTTGTTTTGGTTTATCTCTTTTCCAGGCCTTGGAGATTATCTATGAAAAAGGAACCCCCTCGGAGTCCATAGTTTAGATCTTTTCAGACTTCCTAAATATGAAAATATCGTCGAGTGACCTTTTTCCTTTCACACTCGTTAATTGGTCCAGAAGGAATATCTATTTGGCATAATTTTAACCCTTTTTCTCGCCAATAGATTATTGGGAGACATGTCTCGCCAGGAGAGTTCTTCTAAGTTATATTTTATTCTTTTTCAGGCTAAGGAGACTAAACTTAGAAAAAGGTTGTGAGTCCATAGTTAAGCTCTTTTTCAGACTCCTTAAAATTGAAAATATAACCAAGTTATCTTTTCTTAGTCACACTCGTTAAAATGGTTTTGAAGAGACATCATTTCAGTATAAGTTTAACCCTTTTTAGAACCGAATGGACTAATTACTAAAAAGGAACACCCTGGAGTATTCTTTTAGTGTTTTTCAGAATCTCTAAATGTGAAAAAACACCGAGCTTGCCTTCTTTAGGCTTGTAAAACTTCACATGGAAGGAGTCTTGGTGTGTCTTAATCACATCGCATGCCTCATCCTTGCGTCTTTGGACTAATTCTGGTGTTATCACTGAAATTTCATCTGCAAATGATTACAATAATTCAGCATCACCAAACAGTTATGAGGTCACCCATGGACCAAAATTACCCCAAAAGAATTTCCAAAGGGTCAAAAACTATACAACCAATGACAAAATTAAAGTACGGTATGACTACATAGGGCGTGCACGCACATGCGCAAAACAAAAATGTAGGAAAAACGCACATGCACTCGATGCGCGGTTGTGTTCGAAAAAAACCGCGCACATGTGAGAACGATACATTTATGAGAGTGGTCGGCCTCCCACCCACTTCTGGTTCAGCTTCCAAGTTGATTTAACACTAAAATCTGAATTGGATTTGACTGGGTGGCTGGTCAAAGACCTAGAAATGCCCTAATTAACCTCTTTACACACTACAAGCTGGTTGCACAATACCTCAAAGAGATGCTATAAAAAGGCCATGGATGCACTTCATTTTTTAAGGAATTCAATAGCAAAGTTATGCTGCTACTATTCTCTTGAGGAATCCTCTATTCTCATCAAGAGTATACTAGCACCATTGCATTGGGAAATCCATCTCACCCCTTGAGTGGATTAGCAAAGAATTCTTTCACCATTTTTATTCAAAGTTGTAAGAAGAGCTTATTTGTGGGGGTCCAAGAGCCCTCCCTTGGAGGAAGAAGGGACTCACAGTCCTCTTTCTTCTTGGTGTTTTCTTTCACTAATATCAACATTACCATTGGTGACATAGGTCTTATTGTTTCTTTTGTCCTTATGTCCCTAATAATGCTCATTAGTTAAATTGCTATTTTATTTCTTAGTTTAATTCTTAGTTCTTCTTTTATATTTCTTTCTCTAACCCTTTTCCTTACAAATGTCCTACTTAGCAAACTCAACTAAGCTTGCAAGCACCTCTGGTTTTGTCACTAAGGTGATAAAAGAGGCACAAAATTCGTCTTCATGTTTCTATTAACTAAACTTTCAAAGCATACCTTAAATGCAAGCCTTGTAGCGCTGTTTCCCTTGCAATCTGACACCTTGACCCATGGAGTAATTTTTCCGAGTGTCCTTATCCTACACATGTCTCCTTGCACTGATCATCAATATGTTACATGCGCTTGTAACTAGTTTTCTTTCCCATGACACTCATTCCTCCCGTGTAATGTAGCATTATTTTATTCCTTTTCAAGTTCGTTAAAAATTTGAAAAAGACAAAAAAAATCAAATATTCCAAAAAGGAGGGGATGGGATATACATTCTCTTTTATCGGTAGCAAGATAGTCACCCTTGTACAAAGCACATCCTTCCATTTGTTTGCCAAGAATTGGGATCTAGTATGACCTTACAAAGTTGTTTTCATTACATAGAGCCGTGTCCTCCTTCGTTTGGTCACTCTTCCAAACTTTTGGAGAGTTTGTGGTGCCTCATGTATCACAAAATTATGTCAATACTGTGTTGCTTAAGCCTCATCATTTTGTCGTTCTTTTGTCCAAGGGAATTTTTATCCAACCTCATTCGGCCATTCCACAGTTGATATGTTGACCTTCATGAGTCAGCCATCCCGAGAGTCTAGTCAAGTTTGGATTCAAAATCAATGAAGTTTTGTGCTTGATGATCGAGATCTTCTAGTCTTTCCCCGACAACATGTGAAAGACCTCAGAGTAGTGAGTATTACACTCCTATTGTACTCCTACCTAAGTTTTGAAGATCTTGAATTTGTTTCTTGAGCTATGAAGTTCTCATCTCTAGCCACAAACATTGATGCTTCTCAAATATGAATATCATATTGTACTTGTATATCTTCAGATGATCTTGAGATGTAGATCCACAGTGTATTGTTCGCAGCTACACTTTATACAAACATTTGTATTTTGTCTCGTAGTCATATATGACATGGATCTGCAGTGTACTTGATTGGAAACCATGCTTAGTTCATCCCTAGCATGGGTATGCCTGCCTCAGAGAGATTATCATTATTTTGTAGATGGCACACTCATGAACACTTGTCTTTGGCTCACTCAACTCCATGCATTCCCACTATGTAAATACATTGTAATGTATTTCGACCATCAATTGGTCTTCTGACCTCACACAATAGGGGGAATCTGTTATAGTCCAAAATTCCTTATTGTGCATACAAGACATTGGCCCTTTCATTTGCAAACTTTTCCAAAATACAGTTGAGGCTTCCTTTTAAAAAGCCATTTTTTGGATAGTGTACATGCCTTGCTGCACTAATAGCCCATGTACACACGCGTGATGCATGCTATTTAGCCCGTGTACACACATGTGCTTCATGCTAGATAGCTCACGTTCACCTCCAAAAGTTGCAAAATATATAAAATTACGTGGAATTCGACGGATTTTATGGGTTATGGAGGGTTTCCTAAGAATTTTACCCCTTGTAGCCCGTCCCCAAACTGAATAACCATATTTTTCTCATATAAAAATAGTTCTTGGGGAGCCATTTATGAACATGATCAAGAGAATAATAAAACTCTACCAAAATCCCTTCCCTTCTTACCCCAAGATTTGTATCTCATTTCGAGTTTTATCCTCAGTCTTCCCCTCCATCTATTGTCCTTATGAAACCCTTCTTCCTTCCCTTGGTGATATGTTGGTTGAAAGAATCTAATATGGGATCGATGCACTTGGAGCCAAAATGGAGGAGCTCAGACTTGGTTTGTGGAGCGATTGCCAACAAATATTGTAATCCTTTTTATCTAGAAATTGAATAAAAGAGTTTATCCTTGTCCAAAAACCCTATGTTTACATGCCTTTGTTAATTTGAGCATTTATATCTATGTTTAGAATTTTAAAGTGATCATTAGGGATTGTATGTGTTGTTTCGTTGTATTCCTAACCCCTTGTAGGCCATCTTTGGGAGGAGATCTGTGATCTAGGAGGCGACAACAAGAGAAAGATCTCTATGCCAACCACAAGGACCGAAGTTGAACTCATTAAATATCTCTTTCCTTTCTCTTTCATCACTTAGTTTAGATGGTTTTGGGGTAGAATAAGGGTATATCAGTATTTTAAGGGAGTCATTTCTATGCCTATTCCTTAGACCAAATTTAGGGGGATTTTCCCCAAAGCACTTGCAAAGGAAGAAAACATGCTGGGTTTTACGAAGGAGGGTTTCATAGAGAAATTTTTAGTCATTGATCTCATGAGTAGGTGTGTTGAAAACCTGACCCCATAACACTCATCTGTGAGCCCAAATTTGGATTCCATGGAGAAGCAATGCCACAACCAAAAATGTATAAAAAGGAAAGTAGAGGAGGTAAACCTGGTCTTAGGTGATGGAGTGAATCTCAATGAAATTTCCCTCATGGAAAGTGCATCACTGGTTGTCCACTTCGCTAACAAGAGAATGAATAATGACTCCATGAAAAGATGGAAAAAGGAGTATTTCACCCCTATTCTCGATTACAAACCAAAATGTTTGACCTTGGTGAAGGGATGGATGGCCTAGATTACACACTTGGTAGAAAATGTAGACATGTGGAGGCCAGTATTGGAGGGATATGATTACTCAACAACAATAGCAACATACTAAAAAACAAGAGTATCTTATAGACCCATTAAGGGAATCACATGTCACTTACAAGGAATTGATCCTGGGTGGGGAGGATAAGAACCATTCCTCCAAACCACCCAAGCTACATCCAATAGATGCACACACACACACACACACATATCAAAGAGCATGGGCTCGAGGTATGTGGTTAGGGTTTCCATAGGACGTTCTATTTCCTCCCCCACCCGACTTTAGAAACTCCTGAGAGCACAAAAATGAAATAGGAAATTGGTGGAATCCTCACCAATTAGAATAGGAATCATTTAGCATGTGTTTGTCCATGCCTAGCCTAATTGGCATGGAGGAGGAAAATTACGATTACTCTGATGATCTGCTGGAAGAATGAAAAATTTAGTGTTCACGGGAAGTTTGGGGCTACACTCAGAGACTTATTGATGTCCCCTCAGAGGAGGAAACCTTGAAAGTTTTGGATGAGTACATTAGTATGATTGATGATCAATACCTTAGTATGAAATATTGGACTAAATCCCCCGATGATTCCCTAAATGTGGCTTGGCTTAACTCCAACACACGTATAGCCGTAGGTTGTCCCTCCTTGGAAAAATATAGTCTCTATTTGGTCACGTCTGTTTTAGAACCACCTCCCCTCATGTAATGCTCTTCTTTCACGGTAATAAAAAAATACTTCTCCCCATTATGCGACCCAGTATTTTCCCATCCCTGGGTTTTCAGAAAACCCGAGCAACCTTACGAAGGAAGAAAACTTATTAGGTTTTGTGAAGGACAGTTTCATATAGAAAGTTTTAGCCACTGATCTCATGAGTGGGTGTGTTGAAAACCTGACCCCATCACACTCATATGTAAGCCGGAATTTGTATTCCATGGAGGAGAAACACCTCAATGGAAAATTTGTAAAAAGGAAAGAAGAGGAGGTAAACCTGGACTTCGGCGATGGGGTTAAGCTCAATGAAATTTTCCTCATGGAAAATACATCATTGGTTGGCCACTTCGCTAACAAGAGAATGACTAGTGACTCAATGAAAATATGGACAAAGGAACATTTCACCCCTATTATCGATTACGAACCAAAATGTTTGACCTTGGTGAAGGGATGGATGGCCTGCATCACACACTTGGTAGCAGATGTAGACATGGGGAGGCCAATATTGGTGGGATATTGATTGGTAAAAAACAAGAGCAACATACCCAACCAAAAGAGTATATTATAGACCCATTAAGAGAATCACATGCCACTTACAAGGAATTGAACCTGGATGGGGAGGATAACAACCATTCCTCCCAACCATTGAAGGTACATCCCATGGACACATACACACACATGCACACACACATATCAAAGAGCATAGGATTGAGGTATGCTGTTGTTACGTGACATTTGATTTCCTCCCCCACTAGACTTTAGACACTCCCGGGAGCACGACAATGGAATAGGAAATTGGTGGAGTCCTCACCAATTGTAACAGGGATCATTTAGCACATGTCCATCCACACCTAGTCTGATTAGCATGGAAGAGGACATTTTCAACTTCTTCGATGATCTGTTGACATGCCCAAAAATTTGGTGTTCACAGGAAGTTTGGGGATGCACTCATAGACTTCTTGACATCCACTCGGAGGAGGAAAACTTGAAATTTTTAGATGAGTACATCAATACGATTGAGGATCAATACCTCAATATGAAAGATGGGACTAAATCCCCTGATGATTCCCTAAATGTACCCTTGGCTCAACTCCAACATGTGTGTAGTCGCAGGTTGTCCCTTCTCAGAAAAATATAGTCTCTATTTGGTCACGTTTATTTCAGAACCACCTCCCCCCATGGAATGGTCATCTTTCATGGAAATCACAAAACCCTTCTCCCCATTATGCGACACATGATTTTACCATCTTGGGTTTTTCAGAAAACCCGAGCAACCTTGCGAAGGAAGAACAATTGTTGGGTTTTGGTGTTGGGTATGTGTTATATTCTTTGCATGTGTGTGTGTGTGGGTGCATCAGATACGACAACTGTGCTTTCCTAGGGGGGTCCCAGGGGGGGCAGGTATGCCCTCCCCTGGTTACGCGTAGCGTTCGGGGCAACACCCCTAAATTTTTTTTTTGGGGCGGTTTTTTGCTATTTTTAGTGGATTTTGCTATTTTTAGCGGATTTGTAAATTAATACCGGATTAAGGGATTAGGGTTTTGGTATCTACGAAATACCTAAAAACATTTTATATATTGTATGGCAAATGGTGAAATTTGAGATAATAAAAATAAGAAAAGTTTTCCCGGTTGAGGGTTTCCGGTATAAAATCTCTGTGTACTCTGTGTATGAGCCATTGATTAATTTTTGTATTTCTTAAGAATATATATGCATTGCTTTACTTTGCAGGTTTAAAACTTACTCAGAGCACATTTTTGGCTTTAGAGGGACGCCTTTGTTGCTGAGGGTTTGGCTCGATCTTGATAGATCAAGTTTATCTTGGGTCTGTGATAAACCTGGGTTTAGTGGGAGCTTTTGCAGTGGAGATTCAAGTAAAGTAAGAGGAATGGTGAGCTCATCTAGAATCGAGATAGAGAAGTTCAACGGTAAAAACTTTGAGCTATGGAAGCTCAAGATGGAGGACCTTCTTGTAGACAAAGAACAATGGATCGCTGTGGATCCTAGTACACAGGCTACTGGTACACCATCTACAAGCACACAGGCTACTGGTACACAACCTACTAGTACACAAACTACTAGTACACTAGTTACTGGTATGTCGAAGGAATATTGGGACAAGTTGGACAGAAGAGCAAGGAGTACCATTCGACTCTGCCTGGCAGATTCGGTGTTGTTGAATGTCTCGGGAGAATCTACAGCCAAG